>VZRV01006159.1:325452-524962 GCA_013398115.1 Falcunculus frontatus
TGCCCGGCTGTAGCTGCGGGCGCGTGTGTGCGCGCGCCCGCACACCTGAGCGCGCGCTGGCCGCGCACGTGCCCGTCTGTTCCCGGTATTCCCGCCCCGCCCGCTCCTTACGGGTCCCCGCTCCCCGCAGCAGAGCGATCGGCCGGGCGCTGCTGAGCATCGTCCCCCTCCCTCCCCTGCTCCTGCTCCTGCTCCTGCTCCTGGCGCCCCGCTCCGCCGGCCCCGCCACGCTCCGGCGGGCTCACGTGTAACGCGGCTGCGGAATATCGAGTGCGAGCAGCGCTCCGGGCCCGGCCCGCGCTCCGCCGCCCGCGCCCTGGGAGCACCAGCCGGGAGGGGTGGGCAGGGGCTCCCCGGGGGCAGCGGAACCTGTCCGCGCCCTGTGGCGAGGGCGACACGACTCACACACGCGACAGCCGCCGCCGCCCTTGCGGAGTGACCTTCAGGGCGCTGCACAAATGCCACTGCCGCCCCGGGGTCGGGGGACACCCAGCCGTCGGCAGCGCACCCCTGGCCCGGCCGGGTGGGGTTCGGGGGTTCTCTGTGGGGACACCTCTGTGATCACAGGTAACCAATGTGCATTGGTCCCCTGATACTATTACAGGACAGTTAAATTACATCTGTACATCCAAGCATACTTGGATTTACCTCTGAACTTCCTGTTGGGTTGCAATATTGTATTCCACATGTTTTCTTGCCCTTAAGATACTGATACAGTCTCTGAACTTTAGCTCTATCTCCTTTTTCTCTTAAGGTCTGGGAATCTCGATGAAGGCACATGAGATGAGCCTTTCCACAGTACTTCCTAGCAGGTGCACGTTCTGGCACTTACCTGCAAGATTGACCTAGCCAGGAATCAAGGATCACCCAACCTCAACATGCACTTCTCATGTCTCAAGAAGAAGTGATCTGGCCACCATCATCTCATGCCCTCCCTGAGTCATTAAAGCTAGCATTTAGGGGACAAGTCTTAATGGGGCACCCTTCTCCAAGTGATCCATGGCTACGACCCAGAACCAGCCGCTGAAGCAACTGAGGGACCTTGCTTTTTTAGGCCTTACTCTTCTGGAGCCACTCTAGGTCCAGACAGGCCAGATACCCTCAAGCTCATACCACCATTCATGGCAGTGGCTGAGGATGGCTTCTTTAGCTTTAGGCATGCAACCAGACTTCTCAAAGCTGTGAAGGCTTGTGGGTTAGAGATACAGAGAGGTTTGTGCCTAGAAGGCCATGAGTATTTAATTGGGAAGGTCTGGTTTGATGAATGCTCCATGATACGTTATACACGATCAAAGGGAGCCGGGTGTGCCACACGGATTTTCTTCCTGGGTTAGGAGAATCAGCTCTCAGTGGTGTTTATGTGATGAAAAAGAGCTGGACAGCCACAGGGAAGAGGATAATTGGAATCTCTCTTTTCTCCTTGGTGTCTGGTCAGAGCTGGTCTTTTAAAGAGTCCTGGTGATGGTGGTTGATAACTAAAGCAAACACAGACAGCAGTACCTGATACCCAAGTGAACATCATCTGTACTGCAGGGAGGGCAGTATCAGTTACAAGTTAAGGCAGCTGTGATTACAATCAAGCCAATAAATGCACAAGCACTGCTGAAGGGAAAACCATTTTAAACTCCGCAGAGCACAGTGCAGTTGCTGCTTTTGCCAATTAGTCTTTCTCTCAGCTGCTGGGCCGCAAGTCTGCAGTGGCATCTAGGGAGTTGAACAAACTTTCCTTCTAATGCCCTGGGTGCAATTTATAGTCCAGGTATGCTACCCTACAAAGGACAGCAGTTTGGGAATTATGTATGGGTGCATGGTGGTGTCACCCAGGCATGAAATCTACTCACCAGACAGCCTGCCCTTCAATGCTATGTCTCATGTTATCCACAGGCTAGGACCTGGTTCATCTGCTCTGTGGAAGAAACAGCACGAGTTAGTTCAGGGCACATGCAACAGCAGCAGTCAGTGCAGCCCTCTCCTTCTTGCCTTCTGCCTGAGCAATAGGGTCATCCAAAACAAAACACACGTGGGACATTCAGGGTGGTTCAAGATGATACTAAAATCTAGGGAGATTTGAATGGGGATACAGTCTCCCACAGCTTTATTTGCTACGACCACAGAGAATGAGTTTGGAGAACGCAACTAGAGAATATCTAAAGATCTGTATCACAATTACATGGTAAATGGCCACCCAGAAACACGATCTTCCTCTGAGCACACATGCACCATCGCTACGAGCTCCGGTGCTGCTGGTGGAAGCCGAGCTGCAGGAGCTCCTGGCTTCATCAGTGTTTGTTCAAGGATCACCGGGAAGCTCTCTCCTGTTCCTGCAAGCATCCGTATTTCTGTATAAATACACAGACAAGTCCTGTTGGGTTGGTGGTGGCCAGCAGTATCAAATCCCTGTGACTGCACAGGCTGGGGCGTGCAGGATGTGGAGTGGGCAAAATGCCCCTTCATGAGGGTCACAAACCATTCCTGCCAGCTCTTTTACAAAATTGAAGACTCTGTCCTGTGCATGCTCAGGACATGCACTTTACTTGATGTCTGTGAATTATCCTCTCAGAATCAGCAGAACTAATAGGCAATGAGGTGCCGAATTTTATTCAAATTTACTGTTTGTTTGGCTCCTCAGATATCAAGCAGGCAGTCTCTAAGGCCACCACGGTATGATCTGATTTTTTAAGGCGATAAGGGCCTGAGGCAATGTTGGAAACTGCCAAGAACAAAATGTGCAAAGCAATGCATGTCCAGGAGATTAGCTGCAGGACGAAGGATGAGGTTAGGGAAAGCTGTGCACTGACACCTAGGAAGGAACAACGTACAAGATGGAAGTTGTAAGTGCTCGTCTCACTGCCTCGATCATAGCCATCAATGAGATTTCCTGCTTCCTTTGGATCTCCTGCCTTGTGGGACTGGAAGAAAGCACCTAGAACAAGGAAAGGTGTCTCACTATGGGGCAGGAGGGTGAACAATTATTTCTAATGTAGCAGCAAAAGAGAAATGGCCAGTGCAGAGCAAAGCAAAATAAGGATTTTTCTGGCCTGATTTCTGCCCCTTAGTGCCATTTCTGGGGTGAAAGGAGACTGTGCTGCTGACAGTCACACACAGAAACTTTGGTCAATGCGTGATCTAGAAACATCTCTGAAGGTGGCTGTGGGTGATGCTGTGATCAGCAGCAGCAGGAGAGAGGCTTGCCAGGGCAGGGAGCAACTTGGGCTGCGGGACCAAGTGAGGGTTATAAGGTGACAGAAGTGTGCAAAATGGCCTCAAGTCATTATTGTTCCATGGGCTGCCACTGCAAACAAATGGGGATGGGCCTCCTCGGACTGCATGCCAGGGAGCTGGAAAAGGGCAGGTGCTCGAGAGCTTGGCACCAAGCCTGCATCACACACAACAGGTGAGAGAGGACGAGGAACAAAACAACAGCCCTCAGACTGCCATCAAGATACCAGGTGGCAAGGAGCCATTTTATAGTCCTCTGGGGGGACTCGAGGGGGAGAGGAGTGACCCTCAAGAACTGCCCTCAGCATGTGCCAGTGTTTGGTCTCCATGCCAGCTTCTTGGTCCTGCAGGACACTGCCTTGGGATTGTCCTCCAATTTTCTGCCTGGGAGGTTCAGGAGAAAAAAAGCCCGCTCAAGGGCTGCTACATGTAACACTGGCTCAAGCAGGGTATGCTGTCTTCTAAAAAACAGCATGACAAAACTCCTCCTTCCTCTCCTTGTCCCCCTCAGAGGTGTGGGGTCACTAGGGATTAGATTTATAGACATATGCAGTTGGTAGTCTGAGCACCATGACTGCACAATTTGAACAGATTAACTGTATACAGCTGTGCAAGGTGAGGTAACTAAGGTCAAAGATTGATGAACTGGTAGGCACTGAGAAAGTAAATATATGTAGAAATAACCTCCCCCCAAATTCAGACACAGGGCTGCTATTCCTTTCCTTAATATCAGTTTGATCGTTATGTGGGGGTGCTTGCACAGCTCACCCTTGGCAAAATGAGGTGTAAGACAACAGCCGATAAAACAGGTAGGTGACTCTAAAGAGCATGTATGGATGGAAAACCCACAAGTGTCTGAGAGGCATTTGCCCCAAAACTTATCTTGCTGAAGAGGGAAACAAGCACCAGACCTCAGCTGATCATGCTAAAGAGGATGGCATCCGTCAGCTGGATTAAATGGTAACCAGGGAATGACAAAGACAATTTTGAGACAAACCACGAGCTGGTTGGAAAGACTGTATAAAAGAAAAATAAAAAACAGTAACAGAGCAGGGAGAGGCCTCAGACTGTCAGAATCCAGTCTGGCACATCACAGTCTCTATTGAGGTCAGATGAAGCAGTTCCCCATCCACAAGACACAGTTGTTAGCTGGCACCCAGCACGTGGCCTGACGCCGTGGGGTGCAGCATGTGGGACTCACACTTTGGGAGAGGGTGTGACTTGCTCATGTCCCTTCCTGCGAGGGTGCATTAGCTGATTGTAGGGAGTGGCATGGGCACCCCTAGAGCTGGAGTGGCCACAGCTCCAGTGGGAGGCCCTGTGCTCCCAGAAGTGACCCCCATGCCAGTGAGAGAGGGGTTGGTGCCCCCGTGTCTGGGGATTAGTTACAAAGGTGTGTTTAGGAACTTGCAGGAATTCATTCGTGTTCTTAAGTGTCTAACCTAGTGATTGAACTGCTGAGTGATTGACCCTGAATGTATAGTTCGTGGACTGTCAGTTAATTACATGTCCTTAATAAATCAATAAACCATTTCAGTCCTGATTTTGTTTAACCTATGTGAGCTGAGCCACTTTTCTCTGCCCCAATGACCAGCTGATGCAGGCTTTTGACCAGTCCTGATGGGAGAAAGTCTAAATGCTCAGTGATAGAAAAAAAGGATTCACTTCATGTTGAACTGGTGACTATGTGCAGAACAAAAGAAGGTTTTTGGGGTGGACTGGATGGCGGGTGGAGACGGAAAAGGGGGGTGCAATAGAGACAATGTGATGTGTGCCTGGTGTTTGATGACTGGGATAAATACCTCTAGTGGACAGTATAGAGTTCTGGTGATTGCTACAGTGAAACCTGTCAGCTACCAACACCGTTCTGATGGAGGCACAGGCAACTTGTGAAGGCAGCAGAGGTCACATCATATTGTCAGAATTTCGGTTTTTGGCTGATATGGAAAAAATTACTCTGATCTCACAGAAAATAATATGAAAATACTGTCTTGCATGAAATCTACTCTGTTTTCCTTGGCACATCTGGAAGTGATCACCACACAGGGAAGCAGCATTACCCAGGAACTAGCTATGAAGCTATCAAGAGCACATGTTTTGTGATAATGGGCACCTGGAACCTTATTGGAGCAGTAGCCAGCTTCCTGGTATGCAGCCACCAAGCTGAGGCAGCTACATGAGCTCCTGATGCAGCCAGCAGCTGCAAGTCTGAGGCACTGATACAGCTTCACCCCTGCTGGTCCAAGCAGAATTGTCCCCATTTGGCTCCTACTGGATATAGAAGCACCGTGCACCATCACAACAGGCTGCCAGCACTTTTCTGTTCAGGCAGTAAGATCACAGGACATCCCTCTCCACTTGGCCCTAACCATAAGCCCTGTATGGGGTTTCTGATGAAGGTTGTATGTGGGCACCAACCTGCTTGTCTGCTCCTGTTAGAGCTCTGCTGTCTCCAGCACCGGCCAGCCCGGAACATCCAGCAGGAAACCAAGTCAAAGAACGAGAACTGAATAAACTCCAAAACTATTTTGAGGACTGCTCTAAAAGAAAAACAAAATTTCTAAAAAGAAAACAAAATCAGAGTGGAAAAACATTTCTATCTTTAGCCATCAGGAGGAAGACTTATCTAAGCAGCACCACACAGGAGCTGGCAATGGGAATGATAAATTAAGGTTCGACTTGTTCCTAAACATCAGTGGGATGGTACATGATTTAGAATGCCTGCCAGAGGCCTTTCTCCTTCTCCTCACGGGAGGTCTTTTCCATGAAACTATTCACAGATGTACGTGGTAATTTTAAAGATTACTCCAGCATTGTTCACACCAAAATTTCTTACCAGCTGAAGGTAGATGTCTCTGCAAACTGGAGAGCTTGCTGCCCACTGTGGGCTTCTTGGTGGACTTTGATTTGGCTTGGGTTGTCTGGTTCCACTGTGACATCCTGCAATGACCAACACTGCACCTTCACTTGAAGTGACACATGAGATGTGAAAAACAAACGCATTTTCACTGGAGAATCCCTCTACAATCCTGAACATCCCGTTATCATGACCAAAGACATCATGCAGCTGTGATGGAAGCTGTCTGCCTTCATTTCCCTCGTGTGAATTCAGTGCTGTGGTAACCACTCTGGAGTCTGAAATTTCCATTTCTCTTTTAGCCAGTCCTGTGGACTGCAGCACACCACACAGCCTGAGAGGCATTATCATGCAGGCCAAAGGGGACAGACACATCCAATAGGTGTTTAAAAAGCACTTTTCTTTGTTATAATTCTCATATAATTTTGTATTATAATTAGTAGGAGTTAAGAACCTGACCTGTGTGAATGATTTGAAAAGCTGGATGAGCCCCAGTGTGTGTTTTTAGATGCTTGTATACCTTGGAAGATCTGCTTTGCCTTTGTGGTCAGATAGCCAGGATATGTTTGACATGGATTATTTGTGCCAGATCTGTGTCAAAGTGAGTCCATTTGGCAACATCACGACGGGACCTGGGCACTTGTGTCACTGGTGCACACAGATTGATCAGGCATTTCTCAGAAACTCTCAATCCTGGCTGAATAAGATACCACAAGTGATGACCACAGGCAGGTGAACACCATGAGCAAACAGCTCCACCGTGTCTGCCCTAACAACGGGACAGGTCGTGTGCTGTGATGCTGCTGTTATTGACACAAGGCGATACCTTTGGTTTTCCTTTATTTAAACCCTATTTATCAGCTGAATTACACAAACCCTTGGAGGATATAATCGTGACAAGACCTCCAAGTCAGCTAGTTTTGAGTTGCACTTTTTCTTCTCATGGGAAACATCCCCAAAATACCAACATGCAAATCTGTTCTTCTGCATGTTAAAAGAATTCCCCAGGCAACCGGGACCAGGAACTGAATAGAAATTCCTTTTTCTCCCCACCCATATTTCCTTTTGGAAAAGCAGCCACTGTTGGTAATCAAAGATTAGCTACTATTGCCTGATATTCAAAGCACGTCATAAATGAACACTCCATACCAAAATGGTCTTAGCTAACCAGTTTTATTACAAGGTTTGGTGACTGTAAGCACATAAGACTGGCAACACCTGGAACACATCAAAGGTCCATTTAATCCAGTGTGTCTTCTCCAGCTGTGGTTAGAGCCAAATATTTAGAAAATGAACCTGAGAAGAGGGCAAGTACAGAGTGACCGATGTGACCTCCCAGGTGCCAGTAGCCTGCCACCTAGGGATTTCCCAAGCCAGGGAGTGCGCCGGCAGCTAAGTAAACTGGGCGTAGTCCCCAGCCTAATCTGCGGCTGACTTTGGAGAAGCAGTGTGTATCCGGCACATTGCACCTCACCCTCCATCTTTGTGGTGCGACTGCAGCCCTGCAAGTTCACCTGGGGGAGCTTTAGAGGCCAGCAGGGGTGCAGGGGTGAGGGAGGTGTCACCACAGCCACACACTGCACAGCCAGAGCCCTCACTGGCCTGTCACTGGTGCATTTCACTACAGCCCAGCAAGAGGGTTCAAAGCTGTCCCTGGTGTGGCTGAGTAAGTCACCATCAGCCTCAGGGTGTCCACAGATCAGCCTTCCCAGGGGGTGTGCAGTTCCAAGTGAACCACAGACTTCGGTGGACACACGGTAGTTCACCTGATGAGTGAGGTACCCGTCCTACTGTCACGGCGCTCTTGGAGCACCCGTCAACACCACCAGACAACAAACAACAACCTATAGCACAAGAGTGCACAAAGAGAATCTTTCTCCTTCTCCAGATGCAGCCTCCTCCTAATACATGGGAATTGCCTCTCATTTTTCTGTCGAAATGACCGGCTGAGGTGGCCTTTGTGTCACCTGCGGTGACTCACCAACTCACAGTCTGTCCTTGCTGCACGAGGCTTGCCACATGGAAGGACACATTCTGCTAGGCACATACTTAATTTATAAGTGCTAATTAATTGCATAATGGATTAGATAGCAATGTCCCTGGTCTATATTGTGTTCAAAATGCCATCTGGAAGAAGGCTGGTGTGGTTAGTAAGATGGCTGCTCTCTTAAACCTGATACCTTTGTAAGAGAATCTGTCCCAGCATTATTGATGAGGCAGAACTGTACAATAAAGATGTGTATTTTATTCTTCAGGAGAATGCTTTTGAGATGGCAAACATTTGGTCACTGGGAAGGCTGATCAGTGTGCTTCATTCCCATGGCAAGCAGTGGGATGAATATCCTGTTATAAACATAAAGCAAATAGTTTACTCGAAGAGCTTTAAATGTCATTAGTCTCTTAGAAAATGCATGTCAGTAGTGCTCATGTGACTCTGAAAGCACTGTGGCTGTTTAATGTAACTTTTGCCTCCACTTAGGCCCACTGGGTGCCTATGAGTGAGAGCAGCTGTCTTTATACTGACAGCCCTGTTCAGGTCAGGGAGGCTCTGACCCGCCTCTGAACTGACAGTCTGAAGCACTGGACAGATACTGCTGTTTCAGTTCTTCCACGTTTATCTCAGCGATCAGGTTTCCAGGAATCTGCTGCAGTTGAGTTCCCATAATGAAATGACACAGGAAAGTCACCCCCATCAGGCACTGAACAGGCCTGCAAACCCCCTTCTCCCCCCTTGGGTTCAAAGCACACTAAAGAGTAAATGCACATCCATTGTTCTGGCCCCGTTTCTGGTAGGTGTGTGTGGGACATGGGAAGCTGGTGGCAGAAGAAGGAACAGAGCCAGTGTTTTGCCACCTCAGATATGGCTCCGTGCAGGTGCCAGCACTGTCCTCGCCAGCTGGCAGGTGTCTGGAGAGGCTGCAGCTGGGAGCCATGAGCACAGAGCCATGAGCAGCTGCCCAGAGCCCGTGTGTGCTGCACTTAGGAGAGAGGGCTGCTCACGTCTGGCTGTGTGCCTCCGGTAGAGCAAAGGGCTTTCTAGGTATTGGGGAACTGGCTCTGGCAGCAGCATCCTTCTAAGGCAGGGAAGTCCCCATTTCACCAGTAGGAGAAATTGTGGGTTTACCTACATGGAGATGCACCGGAAACCTAATTTGAATGAACTTTGCAAGCGATGAAACTTTAAAGACTTATTTAAATCACATTAAGGCCACATGTGGGCATTTTAGGTTAATAAGAAAATTTGATGTAGTCCACCCTTATTCTTTTTAAAGGTGTCCACTTCATTGCAGTTGACTCACCTATTTAAAATTCATCCCTCCAGTTCACTTAGATGACTTTTCCCTCCATTTTCTTTCGTAAAGAAGCCGTTCAAGAGAGAGAAGGGACTTGTTTGGGATTATCTAAAAGAAATGTCAGGAGCAGAAGTGGGGGAGACGAGACATATACAAGTATTCTGGGAAGAAGCTTTTCTCTCCACTGTCGTTCTACCACTGCAGGAATTGTTTTCTGCAGATCTAGCACTCTTTTTCTACCCTTTCCACATCAGGCTTTGCAACAGACCTGAACAGGAGAGGCAAGATGGGAAGAGCAAGATAGTGATTGTCTTGTCTGGCTCCAAGCAACACTGTGCAGAAAATTCATGAAAATGTCACAGTCCTTTGAGACTGCAGTCTAGGGATCATTTATTATGCCCTTCCAGCACAACACAGACAGTATAATTTCATTCCATTACTTCTTCGGTCTGCCTGACAGTTTATCTTTGGCTGAAACATGAAGTCAGGTATTTGCTGCAGTCAATTTTTCCAGGCATTTTGCTGGATACATGTTTTCCATTGAAATCAATTTTGCTTTTAGAAAACTACTCTTTTATAATCTTTTTCCCTCTGACAGACGTGCCTTTCTGTGCAAAATCATAGTCATTGCCTTCTCGGGGATTCAGCTTTGGTCTGCAGCAGTTTAAAAAACCTAAAGGGGGAACACCCATATTTTTCCAGGGGGCCTGAAATTATTACACCAGAATGAATGCGAATTTCTCCTAACCCCAAATACCTCTCTCTTACTGTCACTGCTATGCCCAGGTTCTCGAGGACATACAGTTAGTCCTTTTTTTTGATCTCAATGTGTCAGCAAAGCAGCTGGAACAGGAGTGCCAAAGCCTGCAAGCTTTGCAGGGTGGTCCCAGCCTCAAGCACTCAGCAGGAGGCAAAAGGAGAATCTGGTGGGCAGCTTCAAGGTTTCTTCACATATAAGCCACAAATTTAGCCTTTTCTCTTCCCCCACCCAAATGGCAGCATAAGGCTGGGCAGTACAGAGAGAGGCAGATACACATTGGAATGGAGCATAAAAATGAACAAGACAGGAAAATGGAGAATAGCCTCTCTAGGGTAGGAAATTCAGTCTCAAATATTTCAGTCTTAATTCAAGACTTATTTAAGTCTCAAATATCAGACCACCCTCACCATGGTGCACTGTCTCAGCTTTCTGGGATCATCAGTAACGCTCAGAACATGTGAGCAGTTTTCCAGTGCTGGATCTTAACACAATACTAAGGACAAGAATCACTACTTCTTACCTTTTCCTAAGGCAGAAAAGCAAGAGATGGGAAAAGTGACTTGGCCTTGCTCACAATGGACAGATGTTTACCAGGGTCACACTTCCAAGTCAAATTATAGTGACAGTGTGTTTGGACCATGACTCAGGGACCCATCTGGCCAAAGTCAGGGGTCCACAGCAGAGCTGGGCACAGACATCAAGTAGAGGTCTACAGACACGATCTTCTCTTGCAACATTCATAGACACCCACCCACCCTGCCTTTCTACTGCCAGGATCCCTTGGGCCTAGAACTTTCCTCAGGCTGCCAGTCCTCCCCCTGGAAAACCACAGTGCTCTGAAAAGCCCTGTAGAAACAAAGTTGGAGTTATTAACCCGTCGGGGACCTATGCCCAGGCCCTTCTTACAGTACCCTTACATGAAGCTGAACAAAACAGTGTATTCAACTGAGTGTATGACAAATGCATTAGTTTGCCTAATTTTGTCATTTGCCACAAGAAGAAGTTGGAATTATTCTTTCTGAGCAAATGAGTTTTAGCTTTTCTCATTAGCTTTTCATAATCTGTAGCGCACAGATTGGGAGGAAAGGACTTTCAGCAATTTTGGCTGAAAGTAAAATGACTAAAGGTCAAAACCCAGAGCAGGAGGGAAGGCTTCACTGGTCCAGGGAAGTTTCCAGCCTCCTTCTATCACTCTTGACTTCATGAGGAGTATAAAAGTGGCAAAAAATGACAGAACCAGACAAATCCTTACCCAGGTAGTGGAATGGGCTGTTCAGGTCAGATGCTGTGACTCACACAGGCTGGTCTACTGTAAATAATCAACTTAAAAATTAAGGGCTTATCTGTACTGAAGTGTCACTTTTAGCTCGGTTACATCAATTTAGATCACTGTGTTGAGTTAACTTTATGGTGACACTAGAGCTGTGAAACCTCCCATGGTCTGAGGCAGACACAGGATGTGTGACATAGCCTGGGGCATCCTGCATACACATCTGCATCTGCTGTCTGACCTCAAGGACCATCCACTCTCCTCCAAGCCACTGCACCTTCCACTGCACTGTGCCTGGATCCTGGAATTGAGACAAGCTGAGGTGAATGCACTCTTGAGCCCATGGATGCAGCATCCTCAATCAGAGGCAGGTCAGAAGTCTCTCATGTGTCCTCCTCAAGCCTCAACTTCGCAAAAGATGCGTGCCTCTCCTAGGAGCTGCACCAAGGACACCAGGCTACTGCCTGGATAGAGCAGGCACCAGCAGCACACAGCTGGAGCCACAGCCAGGCTGGACTGTGCCCCTTTATCATCTCAGCACTGCGCACCCTTATCATCTCTGCACTGCATGATCTGCGTGATGTGGGGCTCGCCACTGCAGCAGTGAAAGCCATGGAGAAGAGCACCTCAGAAGGAAATTAGTTCTTGAGACAAGTTTTTTTTTTTTGGCTGACATAACTGTGTCAACACTAGGGCATTCACAAGCTCTTTTTTTTGCACTCTTATCCTGCTCAGCTTCACAAGCAAAATGGTGACATGTAGGCCAATGCTCTACAGAGCCAGCTAATCATTTTTATTTCTATGAGAGCAATCAAATATATACATCTGACCACAGATAGTGAATGTTGCAGCCCATGGCCAGTGGAAGCAGAACATGCTCCATGGAGTGCTGCTTTCGGGGAAGTGGGACACGTTTGCTTGTGCACAGCCCAGAGTGTGGGCAGGGCTTTGGGAACTCGAAGTGAAGGTCACCCTTACACACCTCCTGCCTGGCCTGCCTTGCCCCGCTCTGCAGCTTTGGGGCACTGGCCCAGAGGCTGCTGGTGGTGACTGAGGCATCGAGGGGCACGAAGGAGCAGGGGGGAAGGAGCCCTTCTGCACGGAAGCACACACAGCACACAGGTCCCCAGACTGCTACTTGTCACACCATGTATGATGGAGAAAATGAGACTTAGGGAAGATGATGCCACTTGTAGAGTATATCCTATGGCAGATGAGCTGTAATTCTTTGTCTGTACAATGTTAGAAAGCGGGGGTGGTGTTTTTAAAGATATTTTCTTTACTGGAGCTAAGAATGGCAGGTTTCACAATGAAGCTGTTGTTCAATTAAACATGAATCAGTGTGTTTGCAGACCTGACTGAGACAGGGAAGTAATAAAACAAAGACACTAAAACTTATCAGTAATTCTTACCATTTCTTAATGATGTTTCTAATCTACGCCTTTGACCCTTCAGTAGTTCCACTTGGTTCTCTGCTGCTGTAACATTTAGAAAGTAACTGAAAATTTTATGCCACTTGTTAGCTTATCATATTTGCTTTATGACAGCCCAAGACAAAGACCAGTATATTGTAAGATAAAAGTCCAACTCCATATTTGGATTCCTGCGTAAATTACTTGAATTTCAAATGAGCAGAACTCACAATCTCTGTCACTTCTTTTAATAGAAACTCAAGGGTTCCTGAGAAATCAAGCCTTTTATCAGACTCTCAGATATGGTCTTGGGGACGTGGCTTTTTAAGCAAATCGTAGACACAGGTCTTCAGTGAACTTCGTGCCATCCGTATAGGCATTGAGTGGGGAGGCTCCTTAGACCTCATGAAGATACTTTTACTTTTTCTTTCACATGACTTGAGGGATAGCTTTGCATCCTGTCAGGCTGGTTTAGCCCCAAAGGCTGGATTACCAAAGACTTCTGTTGGCCTACAGGTGGATCCGGATGGCAAAGAGGAGTGAGCTGCCTTGCTGGCACCACTCTTGCAGCAAAGCTCTGTTTTCTCCCTGTGAGTTCCAGGCTAGTACGAAGCACAGCCTTGACACGCGCCATCTCCACAGCAGAGACACCTCCCTGGAAAAACTCACCGGTGCTGCAAAAGTGTTTGTACAAAGCTGTGGCTGAAAGACAAGCTTTTTTGACTACACCTGCTTTCTACAACTTCCTCATGAAGGGAAGAGGAGGGGCAGGCACTGATTTCTGCTCTGTGCTGGCCAGTGACAGGACCCGAGGGAATGGCCCGAAGTTGTATCAGGGGAGGTTTAGGTTGGGTATAACTAAAAGGTTCTTCCCCCAGAGGATGTTTGGGCACTGGAACAGGCTCCCAGGGAAGTGGCCACAGCACTAAGCCTGACAGAGTTCAGGAAGCACTTGGACAATGCTCTCAGGCATATGGTGACGCTTGGGGTGTCCTTTGCAGTGTCAGTTGAACTCAGTGATCCCGATGAGTCCCTTCTAACTCAGCACATTCTGTGATACAGCAGTGCTTTACACTGGCAAAGCTTTCATTTCCAAGAACAGAGAAGAGTTAAATCATTGGCAGACCTATTCAGGCTATTGTAGTGGAATTTAAAATCAAGAGTTATATTGGTGTGGGCTTTGTTAAGTGAGAAACAACCTCCCCTTGACACATATACCCCATATATCCACAACATAACTGCAACAGTTTCACAGGCATGCAGCTATAGACGAGATGGCAGCCTGAGAAGTGTCCCGGTGACTTGCAGTTTGGTCACATGGCAGGATTATACAGAAGAAATGGCATAAAATAAAGTTATGAGGTGGTAGATTCAAGAGCTAACAAAAGGAAACGCTTCATCAAACGGATAATTAAATTCTGGAGCTTGCTGCCAGCAGCGCTATGGATGCCTAAAATAGATTTCAAAAAATGATTTTACAAAGTTGCAAACATATCTATTAAGTACTATAAACAGCAAGATTTTAGGAAGCTTTCAAGAACCCACAGCCTGGCAAGTACACCAGAGAATTACCACTACATGCTGCCTTTCTCATAGCATTTTCTCTAAACATCTGCTATCAACCACTGATGAAGAGAGGATACCAGACTAGACAGACATACAGAGTGATCCAATGTGCCCATTTTTCATTTAAAGTTTCCTATGTTGGTGCTAATTTACCTTAATGATGAGGGTTGTTAACCTCAGGGGCTCACCAGCTGCTTTCCTCAGGAGTGGAGCCATCCCCGCAGCCCAGGCAACCTCTTTGAGTGACAAGCTCTGAACTGATCAGTAGACAGCCATGCCATGTTCTCCTGGGTTAATTTATCTGACTGTTGCCTGCAGGAAGGTGTAACTTCCCAGGCATTTGCTTCACCTGGTGCAGACAAACTCTAAGGGGTTCACACAGCTCAGAGGTAAAGGATTGCAGCAGGCAAAGATATTGACTCCAGGTCTCCCATGTACTTTGGCAGCACCCAAACACCTGATCTGCTGAGCTTCTCAACTCAGGAGACAAGTGCAGGACAGGGAGGAGGAGGTAAAATAGGCAAAAAATAGTAACTGTGTGAACTTTTATAGGTCAGCATATCATCACACCCTCCTGCCCCTGAGGTTTACAGTGCACACCTCACTCTGGTGGCCTTCTTCACTGGTGTGAGCAGACCTGTCTGCACAGAAAACTGAACACACCTGGGAGTCCTGCTGCAATAGTGGTCATTGCTGCTGCTATATGTAAGGTCAAACTCTGTTTCAGCAAGGAATTTGTCCTCTGAGCTGTAACATGGATGGGACTTGTGTACACAGGTGAGACGAAAACATGCAGTAACATGGTTAGCAGAGAACTGGGCTGTAACGTGACCCCTTGGCATAGAGATCTGCCTGCGTAAATGCCACTCTCCAGGCATGACAGATGGAGGGAAAGCAGTTTCTGCTGCATTATGCTACTGTTTCCAAATGTAACAGATCCCAGATTGCTGTGATTTCTCAGAGTTTTGCCTGAACCACTGCACCTCTTACTGTGTGATACTTGGCTCCAAGAGTAGGAAGCCCCTGAGGTAACTCCCCAAGAAACACCATTGGGAAACCCAGGTTTAGTTTCCAGTTCTGCCCTGAAATTCCTCATCATTGCTAAGGAAACTGAAGAGGTTACAGGTGATATCTCTGTACCTCCACGCCTCTCCCGTAAAGCAGGGCTTGCAGCAGTTTTTAGCTTCTTAGGAATGTGAGGAGAATGTGAAGATTCAAGGGAAGGCGTGTGGTACTCAGATTTGGTGGTACCAGAGAACACCACAGCATGGGAGACAGGCAAGCCCTGTGGATGGTGCACAGAACTGGGATGAGCTTTGCCCCTGACATGCTGCAACTGCAGCTCACCCTGCCTATGGGAGACTTCCTGCATGAATTGGGGTAAATTCAGACTTTTTCTCTTCCACTGTGCTTGAGTGTTTCCTTGGGATGGCAGCAGAACAGACGGCTGGCCTGCATAGCTTTGGGTCAATTACTAAGGACCTCGGCTGCGAGGGGAGTCTTTGCAACACCATCACAAGCACCTTGTGCTGGCACAACTGCAGAGCCCAACGTCAAAACATCCCAGCTCCAGGTCATTGCTGGGAAGAACCACAGTTTCTTAAGGCTTCCCCAAATAACCACAAAAGTGCATGTTCCAGCACAGCTTGTTCTGCCTCAAGCCATGTGGTTATTTTGTCCAGCGGCGGGCTTTGGGAGAGCTCCTTTATCATCAGCTGCAGCAGGGCCGAATTGTTTCCTGCCATTGATTAAGGAAATAAAAGTCACCAAGCACAGATCTTCCTGAAATCCTTGTGTGAAGCCCTTCCCCTGAGCGTGCTCTCCACTGATTGCATTGCTTTGCCAAGCCTTGTTAAGGCTTCTCCATTGTTCTTCGCATGCTGTCAATCAACCACAGTTGCCTGTACACACTGGAAGGCTTTGCGAAGACAAATATGCAATTAAGAGCCTTAATTAACACCACGTAACATTGAGATGTATTCACTGGGGAAGGGACATGTGAAAGAAATCAAGGAAGAAACTGAGCAGAATGGGGGGAGGGAGGTGGACCCTTTCCAATGATTTTATTTGCAGAAAGGTATAATTAATCTAGAATAATACGCAAGTTTTCTTAAAAAGAAAATGAACATTAGGAGAATCTGAAGCTGACAATCAGCTGTCTCCTCTTTGAGAGTTAAATGCATTAGCTCCAGAGGCAGAAAAGAAAGAGAAAAATAGGTTTAGGATTTGTGTATCTTAAAACAAGTGGAATCTACACCCACTGTTATGACAATGCAAATATTCCACTTAATTCACATCACAGGGGCAGGTCTTGTCACTAAAGGGAAATGTCCCTTTATTTGCCAGTTAAAAACATGTTGTTGACAGACCTCATCCTACCCTTCTACTTTCTCTCCAGCCCAGCCCAGGGTTCCTCTGGCAGCTTTAGTGCCTGGGGTACGTGTGAAAGGCAGCGCTGGAGGCAGGGCGAGCAACAGGTAGGCTGGATTTGGGATTGAGGGAAGATGATACCTCATCGTTCATCAAGACCTCACAACGGTGGGAGGGAACTTGGTGAAATGTGCTAAACTGCTATTCCAAAAGGGAAACTAGCTAGCGATTTTGAGTGTGTCTAAGAGGGTCAGATATGTAGGTGACCTCCTCAGCCAGCTGGACACCCGGTTCCTCTAGGGCGTGTCTACACTGAAAGTTTTCCAGCATATGTATATATTGCTAGAGCCATGACAAAAATACTTCAGTAATAGAGACTCCATTCATACCAGAGAGAAGTTAATTTCTCAGCTATTTAAATAGACTATGCTGTAATTTTTTCTCCCAAGTGTAATTTAAATTATGCTAGGACCAGAACTGTGATGAGTTGGATGTGTATTCTCCTGTATACTCCCAACTAGTATATCCCAACAAGACAGCAAAATTTTTAATACAGAATGATCCGTATAGGTGTCATCAATACCACCATTACTCCTTAGAAAGGGAAAAACAAACCTGGGGACAAGTATTCAATCCAGTATGAGAAGTCACACAGCTTTACTGGGCAGCCAACAGCAGTAACTCAGATTTTCCCACCTTTTATTTAACTTTTCCCTTCAGTGGTTTGTCCTCAGCCCTCAGGACCTTGAGGATGTCAGTGGTTCCTTTATGGTTTTGAAGTTTCTACCCTGCCTAGGCATTACCAGGAAATAAGTTTATACCCATGAACTAAACCCATCAAGAAATCAGAGTCCAGTGTGAAGACAATGAAGAAGCTGACTGGCCTTCAGAGCACAAACAACATAAAGTGCAGCAGTGACTTGTCAGAGCTTCCCCTCGCTGCTGTAGTTGTCTATTAAACAGACATGTAAAATATTACACTGTTATAGATGGATTTGCTCAAATGTTTGTTTTCCCCTCTTCCTTAGCTGAAGGGTGAAAGAAAAGCGTACATTTCCATAGTTCTGGAATCAAGATTGGTTTTGCCTAAATATAGAGCAAACCAAAGGATCTATTTTTTCAGCAGACTGACTGTTTTTCGAAAGGGAGTGACCAACCAAGCATATATTGCTATGATAAGAGTGAGAAACCCAAAACAGGTGAAATTCTATCATTGCTTGCCCACTTGAACCCTCTCAGGTCTGGCTGAGATTTAACCACTCCTCTGACAATGGTCCAGCCCATTCATGTGAACAATGCACCGAGAACTCGACAGCAAAGGAGCGAGAAAGAATTTCTAAATGCCCATGTTGAGAGACCGTCTCTAACTGAAAACAGGATCCATCAATCACAGTTTCCTTTAGTGGAGGGCAGTGAGAGTGGGCTGGTCGATACATATGTCAGAACACAGACAAAAATGAAATAAAAAAATTAAAGGTGTGGAGATCTTAATTATTTTGGAAACAGGAGAGGGCAGCTACTAATATCAAGCATTTTTTGAATATAAGGATGAGTGCTCCAAGTGCTGGAATATTTTTAAATAGAAAATTAACAAAGAACAACCAGGATAATGATGTATTATTGCATACTTTGTATGCAGATATATAAGGCCTGTGTTATTATTTTAAAAAGGACAAAATAGTGTATAAAGTAAATGAGCATTTACAAAGCAAGATCTGGGTTCGTAACTTGTGCAGCAATAAAATTACCTCCCCTCACCTAGTTTTATTTGGGAGAAATTATTTAGAATTCCTTGAGTTTTTAATTGTGGTTTCTCAGGCATTTCTAATGGGTCATATTTCAGCTGCAGCATAGTGTCTCTAGCTTTCTATTTAAGTAATACTTTGCTCTGGCGAAGAGAACAAACATGGCCTGGGAACAGTCTGCAATCTCCTCCAGTCAAATTCACAAACATAATTCTAGGGTTTTATCTCCTGCTGCAGTCTGCTGCTGGAAAAATTACATTGTTATAGATGTGATTATTAAGGTAATCATAAAATACAACATACTGACTTTGCTACAGTAAGCACACGCTCCCACCCCACCTGCCCCCCAGCTGGCAAAAACCATCTTTGTCTGCATCACATCAAGGTTGGCTCTCTGGCTGGCACACTACTTTTTTGTCATCTATGGCATACTAGGATACTTTATCCTGGGTTTTATCCATGTACTCAGGAATGTTTGACACGACTATAAATAATTCAGTGCTGACACATAGATTTTCAAAAAGATTTAGTCTCACTTGTAATGCAAGATAAAGCTAAGTGCCTGGTAGGAAGGAGGCAGCATGAGAACCATGCTCAAACTATTTTCTTTACCTGAGTGACTAAGCAGTGAAGATGGCACTTCTGAGACTACATCTTTTTGGGAAAATTCACCCAGCTGAAAAGCTGGAATAGGCAGAGCTGGTGGAAAATCCCCAGAACAGAATCCCCAGCACAGCTCACAGCCCCTGATGGGAGAGTCAGCAATGAATAGTTAACACATTCCTAGCCTGAACAGATTTCCTTTCCACAAGTCCTGGCTTGTGGAGGGCAGGATGATCTGAGACAACACACTTACAGGACACATTTCTCACTGGAATGCTTTGCAGAAAACAGGGGTTAAAAAACCATACAATCTGTGCTAAGAAGATGGGAAGTTTGCATGTTCCCAGGATACAAGCTGCATATGAAAATTCCCAAAGAGGCATAAGGGTAAGTTTCTTAATTCTGTCCACACCATCAGGGCCTCAAGACAAAAGGAATTCAAAAAAGGAAAGGAAGCCTGGCTTCATCCTTTCTAGCCTGGTAACAGTGAAGACCAAGTCTCAGCTCAAGGTCTAGGATTCGGTATTTCGCTTGTTCCAAGGAGGCTTCCTTGGCTTAATGACCTCCAGAGCTGGAATCTCCAGCTAAGACTCTGACTGGTACAAGACAGGGGCTGGCTGTCCTTGTCTGGTTCCCTTTTCATTCTTTCATGCCAGTCCTTAGACCAGGAGGAGCAGAAAGAGCTGTTAAGGCTGGGATGACGTATTTCTGGTCTTCTACGTGACATTTAGGCAAAATCCCTGTCAGCCACACAGAAATGCCTCCGTGGTGAAGTCTGTTGCTGCATTTACAGCAACATCAACTTGCCTTCTGGAGTGCAAGGAGAAAATGCTGCAGAACAGGACTCCCACCTTGGCTTTTTCCACTACCGTCAAGGGCAACTTGGGACAGCAAGAGACGGACCTTGAGAGTGGTTTTTCTGCAAGGACGCTGTTTCCCTGCAGACCAGCCCGTAGTACTGCTGGTGCCCAGGGCGGTGCCGTGCCCTGGCCCTGTGGCTGGAGCTGATGTACAGCACCCCCGGCCTTGGCTCGGCCTCGTGGAGGCACCTGAGGCGCTGTGGCCCAGCCAAGCTCCTCGCTCGCCCGGGCTGACCCGCAGCTGGCCCCGGCACCGGCACGTGCTCCTTCTGCTCTCTCGGATGCCACACTGGCTTTCCATAGCCCATGTGCCAGCACGGGGCCCTTCCTCAGTGGAAGTGCTCCCTCGCCCATGTGGCCCAGCCCTGCCCCGCAGAGGTGCCGAGGAGTGTGGGGTGCTGGTCCCTGCTGCTGCCGTGCCCCGCGGAGGCGCCGGAGGAGCAGCCCCGCGGCCGGGGCAGCGCTGTCTGGCACCGGCTCTGGTCTGGTATGCTGCCCAAACCAGTTACACCAGCACCGCTGTCCTCCCAGCCCCCACGCCGAGCTGGCCAGGACACTGGGAGGCCTCCAGGCAGACAGGGGTGGGGATGGGACCTGTGGAGCTGCTAAAGCTCCTTCTTGGGTGCTGGCCAAGAAGGAAAGCCACACGGCACCTTGACCCACGTGGTTTAGGACCAGCCATTACCGACACTTGCTAACACTGCAGGGTTGAGTTTTGGCATCAGCAGGACTGTGCTGTAAGTACTGGTACACAGCATAACTAAGCAAAGACCATCTAAAGAAAAGTGTGAACCTCTCCATAGGGCTGCGGCTATCCCTATGCCTCACATTTTCCAAGATGAACACTGTTTTGTTTCCCTGCTCTTGCAGCCTTTTGACATCTTTCAGCCTTGGAGACCTTTCTAGTAAAATTTGCCATGGCTCTCACCTAGTTCCCTTAGATCCAGAACTCTTTTCTAAAAGAGTTGTTCTTTCCTTTCCTTCGCATACCCATCCTGTAGCCTGGGATCACACATTGATCTCATTTGTCCTGTGCTTTTCTTTTCATACCTCCCTGCTCCATCTTCTGCTCTCATTTCCCTCTTCTGGTTCTCTAGATATTCCTAGTTCCAGGGAAGCTAAACCAGAGATTTCTGATGTGGACTCTGTGGGACTGCGACAAATGTGCTTCTGGCTGGGAAAAGAGGTCAAGAGAGAGACAGAAAAGGAGAAGCCTGACTTACCAGGCTGATGACCAGGCATTTTTTTCCAAGGCAAGCTTTCCTGAGGACTGACACAGTAGGTGGGTGGAAAGCAAACGGCTTTCAGAGAGAAACAAGACAGTGTTGCATCAAAGGTCACAAGGCGCATGCATGACCAGGTCAGGCCAGGTGCATGATTCCAAGCCCTCTCATCCAACCTAGCATTAGCTGGGTTTAGCTCTCATTCCACTATGAGCCACACACCAGCTCCTCAGGCTGGAAGACATCTGGTTCATACTAAAAAGAGGACTTTTCCCATCAGTTGCTGTGTTTGTCACTGCTTTCCCTCTTCATTCTGGTGAAAGAAAATATGTTATCCTCCACTTGTGCTCACATGTGATTAGAAGTTGTTCTTCACGAGAGACGGGTCAGAGCGCCTGGGTAGATGTAGAGCAAATGTCAGATATGAAGGGAAAATTTCCAAAACACAGTAATTTCATACCACCAGGTCACAGCCCTTCCCTTAAAGCAAAGGACCCTACTCTTTCCTAGGTCTTAATCCACTGATGAGTTTTCCACAAAAGCATAAAAGCAACATAAGCATTACTGAAAGAACTGACTTTATGCCAGGCACACATTCCCACTCATAACTGGTGTCTTAAAAGTCACAACCATGCTTATCCCCTTCTCCCCTCTATTTTGACTGCATTTGAAAAGAAAACATGATCCCCTAGGTATGAATGACACAAAATGCCAATATCCTTTACTCATCCTTACAACACACGTGGCAACACTGCTCTGACGCCACTGCTCTGACGACACATCTGTCTCGGCCTGCAGCTCACCTGGTATCGGCTGTTGTGCAAGTGCTTCCTGGAAACCCCACAGAGTTTTTCCTGTGAAGCCAGCAGGGGCTGGAATTGGGTCAGGTTCTGAATGCAGATCACTGCTTGGGTGGGCAGGGTGTGAGCAGCTGTGTGAGCCAGCACCGCTCCGATGCTTGTCCTTTCTTTCCCACACACCTCTGATGTGTACTGCTACAGCACCACCAGCTCTCTGGGTAAAGACTGCAGGTGGCCAAGCAAGGAGTAGGTAGGGAGGTTTTGGTTTCAGGGAGCTTATGCTTGACACCGTTTGGGTTACAGTGGGATGGGAGCTAAAGCCCTGCTCTCTACCTGCGAGCTTCATCCAGCCATTCCCGCCTGCATTGCTGGCATGCCTGGGACAGCCCTGGCTGCTCGTGAGACAGACCGTGCAAACACTGCCGACAAAATGTGCTCCAAGCCCTACCTTGCTGCAACATTTTTGGGGTTATAACCCAAATTTGTAGATGTGCATTGTGAAAACTGGGCATCAGAAGGGGTGAGAAATCGAACCTACTGAGTGCCCGGGTGGCTCCTGTGTGCTTTAATTGCCTCTTCACTGTACTGTGCTACTCCCGGTGACCTTGACTACAGCAAGAAGGCTGCCAGCTTAGATGAAGCACAGACCAGCAGTGCTTAGCTGTCAAATTCCAGTTGGTGACTGCTGGCGGGATGAGAAAAATGCTGGCAGGACTTTTAATCCTCGGTGGTTCATATCTCACTTGCAATAGGCCCAAATCAGCTGTTTGGTTATGGGGCTGAGATCTGAATGGGTAACTGAAGCTGCTCTAACCCAAGAGAAAGAGCAAGGATTTGGGAGGCTCTGGTATAACTGCTTGTCTTGCAACAAACCTGTCATGCAACCATGCCCAGGTCACCTAGTTTGAGGTTCTTTACCTTGCTTCCCTGAAACTGGGATAAGCACTGTTACAGCAGACTGCTGGGGGCTGGTACTCTGAGGTCTGTAAGAAGTTTGGCCACTGTACGTGCCCAGCAAAGTCCACAAAGAAAGAACTGGCTATCGCCAACACTTGCCCCTTTCCTGCAGCACACCACATGCATGGAAGCAAGGTCCCAGTTCACCTGGAAAATGCAGGATAGGGACATTTGTTCCAGCCCTGCCTGTTTCCCTGCCCTGTGGATAAGACAGAGCTTCAGGCTCTAGGTTTGGGAACAAGTTACTTTCCTCAATGTTAAATCCATTTCAAAAGAAGCAGCATCAGTTTTTTTCTCACCTCCTCCCTCCCCACAAGAGCATGAAGTGCCTTTCAGGTAACAGGCCATACCCAAGGATTCCTCAAGATGTTAGCACAGGAAATCTTGGGTTAGAGAAAGCTGCTGTTGTTAGGACAACATGTATCACAAATGCTGCCATTGCTGCATACTCCCTGCCTGGTCCCAACCACTCTCCTTATGCTTCACGGCCTCTCTCCCACTTGACAGGCTGAAAATGAGGTCAAATGCTCTGGAGATGGTTTGTGCTACTCTTTTCTGTGTATTATAAAAAGGCCCAAATGAAAGCATTTCTGAAGTAGCGCTGTATGAGCAAAGATGCCTAAGCTGAAGTGTTGTATTAAAGTTGGTGCAGCTGACTGACTTTGCATGGGCAAACCATGCAAAGACCAGTGAAGTCAGTGAGCCATTCATGCCTGCAAGGACCGAGATGCCCTTCTCTTACACACCTAAGCAGCAGATCTGGTTAATGATAGTGCACGGCTTACATTTGCAAGGTGCATCCATTCCATAGCAGCTTTTCAGCTGCAAATAGCAAGACTGCACATCTGGCCTTGTTCTGCTGTCTGGCCAAAGGAGGAGGCCGAATATCACCTATCAGATCTGCAACTAGAGTGCACAGCAGAATGGAAGGAAGGTAAACTAAGTCATAATACCTGGGACATGGCAAAGGTGTGCTGTTAACAGACTGCAAAGAAAAATTAAAGCCATGTGATTAGAACCAGTACACAAAGCATCCAGATCTCTAGATTACAAGTCTCACTGAAGACATGGCTGGTAGTAAATTTTTCTAGCAGTGGTGGGCCTTTCCTGCTTCAGATAAAAGATTGCCACCTGCTGACCAGTTGTCCCTACTTTGGGCAATACCCTAGATCCTGACCCTCCATTCTCCCATTATCAGCAAGACTCCACTGCATTTAGTTTGTGCTATCTGATCAGATTGCAACCAGAGGTCATATAGCTGCACAGACCATTAAGCACCATTTCACTTGAGCAGAAGTAAATGGCTCCATTCTACTGAAGTACCATTACTCACACAGTTCACCTTAAGTACTGGGATATCATCTCAGCAAGGCAATGAAGGCAATAAAAATGCAATCTGCCCAAGACATGGTTCTTGCTGGGGAGATCTGGATGTGGAAAGCATTTCCAGATCCTTCCAGATCTGTGCTGCTTAATGTGTAATGAAACATGTTGTAAGCAGCTAGATCTAAGTGTTTGGGAGTAGAATATTTGGACACGTGTTTGGTGTGTGGTACCCTGCCCCTACCTGCCAAATGCAGAGAGCAGGCTTTTAAATGACTTTTCATCCAAATGCATGTAGAAAAATATCACTGCTGGAAACCTCTCACTGTAGCACAGTTCTGTTTGTGCTGGAAACCCCAGCTATCACCACCCAATAAACCAGAGGAGTGATCTTGGAGGGATTCTTCTTAGCAAATGTCCAAAAATAGCAGATATTGCAAGAGGGTAGAAGGTCATGTAACACCCATGCTACAACACTCCTCTGAGTCTTGTTCCTTACCTACAACAAGCCAGCCACTCCTTTTCTTGCTGCTTGCCAGGCACTTTCTAATTCACATAGTCTTTCTTTAGCTGCTGTTTTGCTGAGTATCTCACACATTTTTGAGGCCCAGTTTTCCAAAGAGCTGGGGTAGCCACACGGGGCTGAAATCTGTGCGTTTCCGAGTTTTCTGTCTCATTTCAGTCACAGCCTCTGCCTCTGACTCAGACTGGTGTTTCTGATAGGATCTCAGAGAGGGAGGAAACAAGAATAAATAGCATCACGCCCTCCTCACGTGGGTTGTGGTGCAGAGCTGAAACAAGATGAGGAATAGCCTGGGCTGGAGAGGGAGGGGGCTCAGCTGAAACTAACCCACATTTTGAGGATTCCTCCACTCTAATGGGGCACTGAAACAGGGGTATTACCAGCCTCTCCTCCTCTCATCCCAGGCCCCAAAGTGGCTATTACTGGCTCCTAACTAGCGGAAGCATGAGCTGTCTGTCCCAACCTCCCAGAGCTGGCGACAAAGCTGCCCTAAGAGACAATGCTGCCGGGCAAGATGAGGCAGGTTAGCATGGCAAAGGTCATGCACCCAGGGCACCCAGCCCTGGCCCAGGGTGATGCTGTGTTTCCTCCTCTCCAGGGAGCTGCATTAAGGAGAAGTCAAGCACAGGCCACTTCGAATGAGCAACACTTTGAAACGGTGGCGGGAAGCTAAACAGCTTTCCTGGCAAGTAGGGATAGAGAGCTTGAGGATTTTGACAATAAACAACTGATCCTCTGACCTGATTCAAAACCTGGTCTGGTGAGATTCAGTGGTGACTCAGCCTCAGAGCACTGATTAGTACTCTACATGCCAGGATATGCTGGCCTCAATTTGGTTCTTTGGAGATACCTGCATGATTAAGAACTCCTTATATCTGGCACATATTGAGAGTTTCAGGAGGCCACTAGGCTGAAACTGAATCAGACACTATTACAGTCAGTACCTTTCAGCCAGAAAGGCCTGATGGTATCCCAGCCATGGATTCTATGGTATCTCAACAGAGGCGAGGTGGAATGAGAAGAGACACATGCAGAGTTTTGTGAAGGTCCCCTTGGAAAGGCCCCATATGCATGTGGATGTCCTTAAAACATTGTCAAATGCTCTTATTAGGTACCTTCACTCCTCAGGGTGCTGCAACTTTTAATAAAATCTTGCCTCGCTGGTTGCACAGTTTCAAATCTCATTTTTTGCCTCCACTAAACAAGATACAGCTACAGGGGCAATGGTGTAACTAGCAAACCTCAGTACTGCATTTGAAGTTTATTTTCTCAGATAGCAATAATAAGCCACACCAGAAAAAAGCCTCCTGCTGCTGCTTTTTCCTCTTACCATTGCATTTACAGTAAAGCTTGTGCTGATTGCAGTTGACTGGTGGGAGGAGAGGGAGAGAAAAGGTATTTTCCACACTCCTGATAGCTCTATAATTTCCTAGTACAAGATAAGGCTAGGTCGTGTCATTGATCCCTGTGACACAGGACATCCCAGGGTACACAGAGGCAGGCTGCCCATTCTGGGTGAGGGACAGAGCCTTGCAGAAGAAAGGAAAGCAAAAGCTCACACAGGACTGAATCCATACCAGGAGATCATTTTTCTCTTTTCAGCAGAACTGTTATGGTGGAGATGAGCTCTAGTACGAGGTAGGAACAGCTGTTTTTAACAGTGTGTGTTCATTAACATTTCTTCAATTGAAAGGACAAAATAGGCTGTTGGAAGGAGATAAAGACCCAGCTACTTTCTCTAAGAATTCAAAGACTTCGTAGGCACCATCTCAAGGTCACCACAAAAGACCTCCAGGAAACAGACTCGGTGTCTGTGACAGTTCTAAAAATAGACAATAATTTTCAAAAACCTAAGCATTTTCAAACCTTCCTATATGCCCTAATGCAACAAAACAAGAGGAAATTTCTTCTTTTCCAGATGACAATTCTTCGTCTCCAAAGGGGAGTGAAACAAGGAGGGGAAAATGAAATACAGTACACTGGGAAACACTGAATGTTAATATTTACCTGTTTTGTTACATCTTTTTTCTTTTGATACTTGTTGTCATGTAGGCCTGTTTCTGGTTGGCTGGTGTCTGCCTGAGTTCATGCATAGGAGAATTTGGCTCTTGATTTGGAAGGCACAACTGCAGTATATTCTATTTTTCCCAAGGCCCACCTGGGGAAAAAGAAAAGGAATAGTGTGTCACTGTACACCTTCACCTCATTCTCCTTGCCCTGGGCTTTTGCTATCTCAGCCTGTTGCACGTCACAGTTTGAATAACACTGCTTGGCAGCCCATTGCAGCCATGGGCCAGGCACACGTTCCCAAAGGGATTTTCCTTCTGCTCTTACGTGAGCACCTGGGTGCCTCTTGGTTTACATAACTCTGAGAAACATCTGGGGTTTAAAATTCCTAATACCTCAATTTGTTAAGGAAATTAAACACACTTGTAGGATAAGGATGCTGTTTGGAGCTTACACCACTTGTTGAGTCAGAGGGAGGAGGAAGAGAAGAGAGGCTGGGTTAATGTGTGCAATTCTATGTCCCAATTCTTTTGATAATGGGTCTGGGCAGCTGATTGTGCCCTTCCTGAAGTACACAGAAAATGCCAGAAGACTGCTGTCTGCCAGCTGATCAGAGGGTCAGGCTCTCTGCACAACTGAGTGCACAGGAGGGCACGTTTCAGGGAACTATTTTTAGTGCAGGGGACCTGACAGACCCAGAGAGGGAAGGCACCTCTCCAGAAGATAAATTGGGCAAGTGCAGAGCATCTGTCCACCCCATCCCTCTGCCAAAGCACTCCCAACTGGAAAGAAGCCACTTCTTACAGCAGTGAGCAAGCTGCTCACCCACCTGCCCCAACACCTCTCCACACTGCTGCAGAGCACCCTGCCAGTTCTTGAGCCACAAACACCTGCCTGGCAGGAGCCCAGCCCAGCCCAGGTAAGCCGGAGGTGCCCCCCAGTCGCACGCAGCCCCCCTCGCTGCCCCCAGCCATCCTGTGCAAGGCTCACACCAGAAACTCAGCTGAGGATCATTGACAAGCACCCACCCTTCCCAGGAAGACGGTTGTTTTGGGTTTTTTAACACAGTTTCTATTGTTTGGAAGATTAAGGATGTAGTCGAGGCTTACAACATTTTTCATCTGGGATCTAATTATGGAGGAGGACAAATGAATTGGTATATTTATTAACTCTTCCAAATCCAAAATAAGACATTAGACCCCAGCAGAGGTCTATTTAGCCACTGTCTGGGTTCTGACAGTGGCTGCTAGCACATGTCCAGGGATATGGTAAGACCTAGGAAGATCCACAGTGGATACTTGTGGAAGGCACCCGGTCAGCCTCCAGCACTGCCCTGTGCCAGTGGCAGTGTGCCAGGAACTGGATGATACCAAAAAATCTGTGTACTTTCATACAGGAAAGTTTTGCAATATTTTCCTTAGAGCTGCAATTCCTGCTATCGAGGGGTTGCGTAGGTACTTTGATCAAAGGGAAATGGAATTTGAGCTGTCATGACTGCATAAAAAATCCTGAAAACAGAAGTCTCTTCATAATGTCCCCCATCTTCAGGGGCATAAAATTTTTTTTTCCCTATTTATTTATTTGATCATTTGATTTCTAAATTTTGAAAGTCTCTTCCTTTTGAAGTCCTTGATGACTAAACACCTGAGATCAGTAGCAGTGCACACATATACTTTTTATTTGAATGAAGATAAGCATTTTTCTTCAGTTTAAGGCACCTTGTCTCTCTTCTTTTCAGAGACAGCAAGCACATGGCTCTCCCATGATCTCCACTAAGCTCTCTGCCTACCCCAGCAAAAGTCTGAAAACACTCATATTTAAAAGCAGGTCACAATGAATAAAACCCAGTTTTGAGGCCACCTACAGCTGTATGTAAACTCACCCAGAAGAAATAGTGCTGACAGGCTATACATTAGATTTCTTTTTCATGGCCACTGGTCCACCTTCGCTAGCCAACTCACTACTGAAAAACAAGATTAGGTATTTAATGCAAAATCTGTACAGAGAAGACTTCAGTAAACCTGATTTCTCATGCACTTTGAACCATCTTATCTGCACTCTGTTCCAATTCCAGTAAGGGCCGCTAACACTGTAAATCTTTTAATTTATACAAATAAATGTTTAGAAAGAACCAGCTGGCTACAGTAAAGTTTCCTTTGTGTCTCTCTCTTGTAGTGTTTGATGTCCTTTGACCAGCTGGGTTAGGGTACTTTGTCCTGTGAGAATACAAAAGGAGTTTCTGTTCTGAGGACTACACTTTTAAGATCACAGACTATGAAACTATGAGGCAGAGACCAAGGTACTGTACAGGACATTAGTACTGGTAATTACTTTTCTCCTCCTACAGCCTTAGCACCTGAGGGATTTTTTTTAAAGCGAGGGAGTAAATCACAATATGTTTAGGAGTGCTCTAAAGTAACCTTTGATAGAGAGCCCTTGCTGATGTACCAGCCAGGTCCACTGATACTCAGCTGAGAGTAGCTACATAAATTATTTCCAGTTTTGCCATTTCTGAATGATACAGTTACTCCCTTGTCCACTCTTAGATACCAGGAAATACCAGTTTTTAGACACCTGAATATAATCACACATCTTTCTCAGAGTGGGCTTTTCTTTATTTTAAAATGCATGTAGTTGTACAAGCACTGGTTGAAACGGCTTAGTCTTTTCTGTAGATTTTTAGGTGTGTGCCTTTCTCTGCAACCAGGCTGTTCAAAACCAAATAATCCCTGTAACTCAGTGATATAGACAGGGAGTGAAATGAAGAATTTTTCCGATCTTAAAATCATTATATTGAAGATTCATTAATGCCTGAGGTTTACATTGGCATGTATTTAAATCTTAACTGTGACCTCTTCCAAAACATGGTCAAAGTAAATGAGATTACCCCCTCTGCCAAAAAGATGTGACATAAAAATTGAATGTTACTTAGCTTAATTAATCTGAATAGCAAGCTTTTCCCTTTCTAATTACATTGCCCAACTCTGGTTTTTCAACCTGCTGTTCAGATAAACCAATTTGTGTGTATATGTGTGCAGTGTCAAGAACTACAAAAATAATTAAAATTCTTCTTTCATTAAACTCCAGAAATTAGCTTTTGCTATTTTATTCTAGGAAGTCCTGTAAAACAACAATCTTGCAGTGAAGAAAAGGAAAGAACGTGTCTTCAAATAAACGCAGTTTTAATGAGAAATTATTTTTGAGCATAAATATTAAAAAAAACCCTATGAGTGTTTTTTAGTGTAAATGTGATACACAGGCAAATGAAAGAACACCAATTTTTCATTATCTCACACAACTGTAATTTATGTCGCGACATCCTCAGTCAATCACGTAGGAAGATATCAGAAAGGAAGAGGTTAAACTTTTAATTGGTTGTTTACTGTTTCAGTTCCAGGCAGCATTTATTTATCTGCATAACACCGGGACGGCTTAGGAATAATAGTGGGTGTCCTGACTGTAAATTAGCTGCAAACTACAAGCCTATGAACAAGTCGTGATCTGATGTAATAAATCACAAGTCAGACGCTCCTGTGGTTTGTGACATCATGGGCACTCGAAGTGCTATTTATAAGCTCTATGGTGCACTGTCCAAGATTACTGCCAGTTCAGAAATTAAAATGTTTAGGATTCTTTTCTTATGGCCTTTCTTAGATAGGGTGACCTATTTGCAGCAAATTTAAGCCAACACAAAGGCAGGATTGCTTGGGGCCACAGGTCAGGTGAGGCCAGGCTCTCGCATTCGAGGGAACCTCGTGGAGTTGAGTACACAGGAGCTGTGCTGCTGAGCTGACTATCACTGTTGCTCTTTCATAACCAGTTTTTCTTCCAGCTTCACTAAGGTGACCTAAAACACCAGTACAGAAATATTTGAAGAGTGCAGGGAGGAAAACATGGAAGTTGGATGAGGATAAGATGATGAGAAAGCAACAGAAAATGATCTGAAGAGACAAAAGGCTGGAAGAGTCATCCCTGCTACCGCTGTGTGATCAGGTAATGCAGATTGTGGACATCACCACCCACAACACTGCTTGTGGTGGCTCTTCAGGGGAAAGTGTTAACAATCAGATTCTTTGATATGGTACAGAGTTAAATGGTTTTGCCTACACCTGCTTTGGTCGTAGCACCTTACACTGCTTTAACACCACTCCAAAGGAGGTGAAGCACCATTGTAATTCAGGGAAAGGCTGAGCCTTTGCTCCTCTGTATTAGATACCGCAAAGCATTGTGTTAGATGTGTTAGATGGCAAAGCATTATCTGCTTCTACTGGCAGGCTTATTCAGATCAGGATCAAATTATTTCCAGGATCAGTCCCTTCCACAGAGGTTAGGGCAGTAGTGGTGCCTCAGCAGAGAAGGGCAGGCAGCTGAGGCACAAAGGCACTGCTGAGGTAGCCGTGGAAAATTGTCCTGTGTATGCAAGGCTTCAGAGAGCAAGAAACCACAAACATTTCTAATCTGATCAAAGAGAGACACTGCAAAATCCTCAGGCATAATCACTGATTGATAAAACAGACAGCAGGAAAAGAGATTTAAGATAGAAAGGAAGAGAGAGTAATAGTAAGCCTCAGAGGCTTATAACTATTTAATTCAATCAGAAAAGGTAACAGATGTTTAGTTAAAAGCAGCATTCCTGTTTAATTACTGCAATTGTGCTGAAATACTTTGTTTACACCAAACTGACTACAATTTTCCTCTGTGCTCAACACATTTATAGTGCTAAGCAGCATACAACCTAAATACGTCTGCTCCTCCCCACAGCTGCTCCTCCCCATCTGCTGTGCCAGCCCCTCTCTGAGGTTTTAGGTCCTCTGGAGGGACTCTCACAATGGCCAATACATTGTTGTGGCTAGGAAATGGTTAAAAAGTCCCATTTAAAAATGCTTTGGGGACAGTAGGTGTCCTTCCTGATACTATGTTGCATAAAGGTTTACCACGGTTTGTCAGCAGCGCTGCTGTAACCAGGGTGATCTACACTTATCAGCAAGGCAAACTTTGGGTACCTCCTTCCCTCCCCCTCTACAACTGGGGGAAAATGGACATCCCCAGGCACAAATGTCTCCTCTGTTATCCTGCTGGACTGCAAGACCAACCTATGCATATTTTGTTTGCATGTGATTTTTGCAAGAAATGAGCCTGCCAGCTGACTCTATTGTTGTTGTTCTTCAGAAGAGGAAGTCCATTTCTCTGGTACAAAGGCATCAGTATTATTGCCAGCCAAAATTACGGGCAAAAGGACTAACTGCAGGTGCCAAAGTACTAAAGCCCTGAATGCTTAAGTAAATCCTGTATGAAATATGCATGATACAATTTCCTTGTTCTTCCAGGATCAAGTGACTAATTGTAATTAGTTGAATTGTTGAGGTAAAACCCATCTCCTAAAGGAACTTTTAAAGGATTTCCTAAAAGAGGCATCTGAAATTTCCAAGTGTCTTTTATGTTCACCAAACAAAACTACAAAGCAGCCAAATAGTCTTGAACTGGAAGTATCTCCTCTCTTTCCCTGCTTCAGAAAGTTGGAAGTGGTGCTCTCCTGACTTGAGTGATGGCTGCAACTTTACCCTTCAAATGACCCCTTGTATTTCAGTGGAAATAACACTGGTACAGAGCAGGAAGGAACTAGGAGTGACTTGTCACTGCTCTGATAAAGAATTGCTTCTGTGGGGAAGCTTTATCAAGTAGGTCTGCTCTGCTCTTGGGCATGAACAGAGTCCATCCTACTTTCTGGCAAATGTTTCCAGACAAGCTAAAAATTCCTGGTACCCAGCAGTAGTGAATTCAGACTTGGCATTTCCTAAACACATTCATGGCCGTAGAACAGACTCTGCTATCTTAAGGGCTCGAAAGGGAAAGCAAATGCCTGGGACCTGCAAGGCTGGCAGGTCAGCAGCCTGGTAAACAGGCTCCAGTTGAGCACCGATGGCTGCAGATAGCGACCAGAAGCGGTTCCCAGCTGGCAGGGGTTCAGCTTCCTGTGTGACACAAGTCAATGGCACCAGACCAGGGACCAGCACACAAAGTACCCTCAGTACAGCAAACAGAGACACTGGGGACTGCATGGCCTAGCAAGGGCTGGGCTTTCCTCTGGGTTTTTAGAGACAGCCTCCTACTGCTGGGGCAGCAGTACTGTTCAGGGTTTTTGGTTGTTGGGACCGTGAGCAGAGGACTACGTGGGTATAAGGCTATCTAGAGATTTTCAGTGGGGCCAAGGTGAGTATATCGAGAAGCAAAACTGTGCTGCTAGCTTGCTGATACTACTGAACTCATCCTCCACGCTACTCCACCAGAGATTTAGAACCCTGAACAGCAAGTGTCAACCCTCTAGAGGCATCTGTCCCTCACACAACCCGCTAAGGTTTTTGTTTCAGCACTGGAACTGAGTGTGGTGCTAAAGAAAGCAGCGGAGCCACCCCTCTGGTCCAGCCTTTTGTGCCCTTCCCTCTGGAGTGTGTCTGTTACGCATTACAGAGTTCCAGGCCTGAACATGAGACGGGAGACACCTTCAAGTTTAAGTAGCTTTCTCATTCTTCTGAGGTCTAAAATGCCACACCTAGAAATTTCTGAGACAGGAAGAGTTAGCATTTCAAATAAGCAACCTGATATTCAAAGCAGTTGTCTCTGACAGATTCAAAATCTTTAGAACAGGGTTATGCAGGGACACAAGTGAAGAGAAAACACTTGGATTAATGAAAGAAGTGAGTAACAATAGATTTAATTAATCAATAACCACATGCACACCCTTTGGAGCCACTGCCAGCCAGCTGGAAAGTTTCTCTCTTGCGTAACAAAGTCAAACTCTAAGTGCCTTATTGCTCAATGGAGATTTTTTTTCCTAAACCTTAGGTTTGCATTTCGTCTAGAATTACTGACCTTTCAAAAACATTGACCCTTTTGTATGCACTCATGGTTTTTTTCCTTCTGGTGAAAGGATGAGAGAAAATGTTCGATGACATTGAACTGATAAACAAGGTGTAGATGTCTCAGAAGTATTTATGTATGACTTTTGCTGAATGAACAATGTGTGCCAGAACACGTTCTGAAAAGTGGACTCTGAGCTGATAGCTCCCAAGGACGTACCTGCTCCTTGTGTCCGTGAACACATGCTGGAAAATGTTCAAAAATTTTTTTTACTCTTCTCATGATAAGAGGCTTTCCAAGGACTACACAGGCAGATAGCTCAAGACAGAAAATCTGTCAGCCTGAAGAGACAAGACCTGAAGAGACAAGATGGCCATAAAAAGGAGAGCAAACAGTACTGAAGAGACCAGGCAAGGTAACACTGAGCAGCACCTATAACCTAGTACAGGAGTGGCTTATCTTAAACCAGAAAAAGGCACTCCTTTTCTGGAATAACTACAAGTGCAGGTAGAGCCAGATATGTCAAGGAAAGGCACCACCAAAATGAAACATTAAGAACGCTAATTTTAGCCTAGTGAGCAAATCAACTCTTTTAAGACTGTCATTCCTGTGGTGTTTGGATTTAATACAGCCTCCCCAAACCACGCAAATCAAATACATACAGAAGGATAGGCTTCTCTTCTCATGTGACCTAGCCTACTACCCTCAGTGGGACGCTCCAGTTCATCCCCACAAAAGCAAATGAATCTGTTGTACAGAAATGGATTCACTGGGAGTGCAGTTTCTTTGTTCCTCTTCCTGAGACCCCTCTTCATCACATATAGGTAAAGAAAAGGTGGACACTGGTTGCTGATCCTTCACTAGTGACCTGGTGTTTGGTAACCCAGGCATTGGAATTTGAGCCCCTTTTCCACAGTTCCCAGGAAGTTCAACAGTAATAGCTCTCACAAGCTTTGGATTAGCTTTGGTTCAGTGCCATGAAAAGACATATCATACCTCCTTACCAATAGTTTTGAGACCATATACTTCTTCTGGAAGGTATTTTCCTGTTGTCAGTAATCCAAGAAATAAAGCACCTTGCCCTACAGGACAAATTTGCTGCCCTTAAGACATTTGACTAGGCTTTTAAGGTCCAAACCTCCCCTCCTGATGCTTCTCCATACACATTCATTCTCCAAGTTTCGATATTCTGAACGAGACAGACATTTAAGAAGCACAAAGAAAATCCCATTGGAAACAAGTACATATTCATAGAAGTTTTAAAGCTATCATCACTGCTTAGATTCTAATCACTGTATCTAATAAAAATAAATCCAACAGCCAAGCACCAAATTCCACAGTGACATCAGCACCGTAAGTTATGCAATGCAATTACGATTTTACACACCGGGAGACTGTGGAAGGAGCAGAGAACAGCAAGGAAAGCAAATAATAGACAATTGCAAGTGTATGGAAAACAGTGGGTTTCCTTCTTATTTTGCAGTTTGTAATAGCCTTGTGTTAGCTATTTTCTCTTTTTTTTTCATTTCTTTTTCCCATCAACATACAATAAGCACTACTGAGTAACCATATGTATATGGCTCTATGTAACCATCTATAGCTCTGCACCAAATTGGGTCTTTTTGGACTAACTGCAAAGAGCTGACTCCCAGTGACACAAGCTAAAGAGCATTCAGATCCAGGCTATGCAGCTTGCATGGGAGAGGCAGGAAACAGAAAGTGTCCATTTCTCTAAGCCAGGAGCTCTGAACATGACCTTGTTCAGCATTTCCATTAATCCTTTCCAGTGGTCCAAGCCCTGCTACTCTGAAGCAAGAAAGAGATGAAAAAGAGTCCTAGACACAAGATGTAGATGCTGCAGTATTGCACTAAACTGCTGTTCATCCACGAAACTTGAGAGCAAGCAGAGGCCACATGATTCAAATAGGCTTTTGCATTATTCATTTCTGGGCCACACTGAACAAAGCTCCAATAGACAGAGAAATGGTGACAAATATCCACCCTAGCATGGATCTGAAGTCTGAAACAGTTTGTTCTGTGGGTTCCCAATCAGGTTTTGTGCTTCTCTGCCCTATGTAGTGGAGCATGGGACAGAGATGCTCATGGCAGGGCTGAGCCAAGGTTCCTGTTTGTGAGCTGAATTGAGACTCATCAATTCACACCGACCTGGCCAAGTAGTCCATCCTTCCATGCCATTAGCAACGGCAGCATGATAGAGCCTGCTTTTTTCACCACTGTGGACTTTACACAGGACTTTTAGACGCTCCAAGCTTAATCTTCTTGGAGAATATACATTTATTAGGTTATGTAACACAAAGATAATTTCTACAGAACCTGGGCAACTTCTTTCTGTCATAAACCAGTGATATGTATCTGTTATCTCAATTAACTGATATTATTCCAAGTGAAAGTGATCATGTTGAAAGCTGCAGTCTAAAGGGAGAAAGGATCTCAGAGATCCAGATCCAGTTTCACTTACCCTTGCATACAGCAGAGGAAGTGCACCAAAGATAAGGGAGTGCACTTCACTGCTATGATCAGATCTGCACTGCTTCTCTGTATCCCAGCAGGTCCTGATTGAACTGCTCTCCTTCCCCGTGCTTAGATTGGAGCACACAAATAATCCACCCGAATCGGACTATTCCCAGGACAAATACAGTTTGCTGGACTGGGGGCACAGTTCTTTTCATCTTCCAGAGTTAAGCTCACAGTGTTTCAATTCTTACACGTATGCTTGAGTGCTTAAGTTAGGATCATTGATCACGATCTATCACTGTTTAGGAGCCTCTACGTTTGACATGGAAACTCCTTTTTTAAACAAAAACAAAAAACAAAGGCAAAACCAAAACCATTGAGATCATAGAAAATGAACAATCCATAAATTACTTGGAATGAAGAAAGAAACCTAATGAAGCTCTCTCAAAGCAAACATACTAGATTTTCATGTATACAGTGCCAAATCACATGTAGCTTTATTAACTAAGAGAACTTACACTTTAGTAAATCTAAAGTTTCAACTCAAACACAGTGGATGATGTTTAAAAATACTCATCAGTCTTATATGTAGTACTTATACATTAGGTTACTCATAATGTAATTTTAAGTTCATGTATTTTACTGATGTGCTATTCAGCTTTCCCCTCTGCTTTTGGACAAGGAATATAGACATCTTAATTTCACAAACCTCTCTCCTATTCCAGCTTTGAAATTATGAACCATTTTAGCTACCTCAGGATATTTCCCTCAATAGAATTTTGATATAAGTTTTGTTATTTGCACATTTTGAGTTCAGTCACTGAGATACAGGCTGGATCCCGCTGCCAGCCCTGAAGCTGCCTGTTTAAACACAGGATAAGCCAGTTTGTCCTGCCTCAAAACTTAGGATGAGGAGTAGGGGTCTTTTCCCCCTCTTTAGCCTACTAGCCTACCTAGGACATTCCTCACAGATACTCCTAAATAGAACGACAGGGTCAAATTACACCCATAAATCTTTAAAGGTTCATGGGGCATTTGTTTTCACCAAACCGTGTGTTTCCGTTTCCAGGTTTGGTTGTTTGGAACACAATGGAGATTTCTGTTTATTTATGTAATGAGATTACATCTTGCAGCTTTGCTGTGCTAGAACTGCAGACCTGGTACAAATCATAGAAATGTGGGGCTGGAAGGACCTCAGAGGCCCCTTCCTTATGAAAAAGTAAACATGCCAGCACCATCACTGACTAACAAAGCTTTGTTCTGAAAGGACTCCGTAACGGACTTCACAGCCTTCAAAGCTGCTTCACTGCTTCTCTCTTCCTATTTTCAGAATAAATCTCCTTCTGATACTTAACCAAAATCTTTGTTTATGCAAACAAACCTGGCCACTATTTGTTGCACACCCTTCCTGTCACAGAAGCAGAGAACGATTAATCCCTATCCTTTTTACAGCTCTGCTAGAAGAGTTTCCCATTTTCCTCCTCAAATTTCTTTTTCCTAAACCCAATAAATGCAATTCCTTCAATAATTTTTATTTACCAGGTTTTCTAGACCCGTGACAGTTTTCATTGCTCATTTCTAAACCCACCTCTGTTTGTGTCTGACATTGAGACATGCTCTAGATACGCTGATCGTTTTTTTTCTCTGAAGTCAGCACAGAGCTTCTTAAATATGTAAGATATGTCAGATGATACCACAAACTTTGATACCACAAATCAGGTTTTCTCTAGCAAAGAGAACAAGTACAAATTCAGTAACTTCCTTCTTAGAAGTTTTTTGGTATTATCATAAGTGTCCCAGCACTCTGGTGTGTCCAGCACACCATCATTAAAAACATTAAAGACTGAAAATTCCATCATTGTGCACATCACATTACTTTTGTTACCCTAGTCCTTGTTTCTCTCATTGCCTCAGTCTACATGTTTTCTTCAGTGGTTGTGTCTTGTCTTTGACACCTCGTGGACATTTTGTGGGAATGCTTGTCCTTTACTGGATCTATAAACTGTCACTTAATACATTGAGACTTCCTCTTGGTAAGATCATGGGCATTAAAATGTGGGGGGTTTAAGTAACATAATAATGTATCAGATGACAAAGCACCTGAGAGCATAGATGTCAAGAAGAGTTAACCTGGTATTTTTGAGAGTAACAGGAAGAATTCAGACTGGGAAAGAGCAGAGCAGAGCACTTGATATAGCACATCCTTTGCCCTCTAGTGAGAAGCCCAGCGAAGAGAAGCAGCTCAGGGAATTGCCTGCATGCTGGCACAAAGAGCTCCATGAAATCACTTGTTAAGCCGGAAGGGGAAGAGGTGAGGTTATGTTTGGTACATGGATGCAGGCTCCTTAGCATAAATGGCTTTGGTCTTGGTCTGTCATTGAACCTCTTTGTTCTCCTCTGATTTATTGAACAATGTGATTCTGTTTCTCTCCATGAATGTAACTCCTTATGGGTTACTGCAGTTTTTTTTGTTCTTTACATAAAATTTAGGGACTGGCCTTTTTCCCCCCTATCTTCACAGCAGATGATCTTGTCTGATCTTTCATAATTGAGCCGTGCTTCTCCAGAAGAGCAGAGATAGCTGGGTCGTGTCTGGATCATTACCATAAAATACAGTCAGGAGGAAAGAGAAGGGAAGTCGGGCTGTTGTAAATAGTGCCATACAATGTAGGACAGCTATTTAGGTACTCACTTCTCCCCTCACTGGGGTTCAAGTTGTCATCAGCCTGTTCTCTAGCTTGCCAGCACAAAATCACCAAGTGCTACAGAAACTGCAGGCAAGACTGAGTTTAACAAGTTTTGTGCTTACAAACAGCATCCCAGTGAGATTCAGGGAGGCGAGTGAGCTGTTTAACAACAGAGATGACAGAGTCACTCCATAGTTAGTAGCCTGGCACACTTTTTCACAGCAAGCCAGCTTTATAGGCCTCCTGTTCATCACTGTCAGAGAGGCTGGGAGAGTGTCAAAAATGCATAATGGAACTGTGGTGGTCTTGGGAGACGATCAGGCCATTTAGTCCAATGTGCTTACCCACTTAAATATTTTGCTTCCACTCAGCCCTTCTTCCTTGCTGTTTCCTGCGATCCTGTGATTCTCCCCCTTCTGCCTGCAGACACACAGCTCTAGCTGTTGCTTGATCTCATTTCTGTGACATTTCAGGCACTCTTCCTGCTGACTTGTTCCATCTGGTTATTACCCTTTGAGTCAGAAGTAGCTCTTGCCTGCATCTCTGCTGAGTCTCTTCGTCTGTGTGCGGAGTGTTTCGGCTCCTCCTTTCTGAACAAGCAATCTTGAGCAGGTTTATAAATAGGAGCTTTCAAGCTAATGAGAGAGGGTGCGGGGGTGAGGAAGAGAGAAACTGCACTGAAGTCACTTCGGAGGCAGATCCTAATGCTCCTCAGAACGACAGCTTTGCAGGCACAGCCACAGAGGGACATTTGGAGAAGGGATGGCTAAGCACTGAAAGGGGGAAGGGGTTTAAGTCTTGGCTCTGTCACAGGTTTTATTCCAAGTTGGGAAAAGTCATACCTCCTCTCAGTTCTCCATGGGCTGAATCCTCTTCCTGCTTCCCTCTCAGAAAATGTACTGTAATGGTTGTGGGGCAAGAATGGTCTATTCCTATGCATTTACTTGCAGATCGGTAAAATAAGACTTGTCTCTTGCTGAGATCTCAGTATTGTCAGGATAACACAGACTTCTGTTTAGAGGCAGTGCCCCGGCTCATACACATGGCATCCTCTGGCTGGGGCACAGCATGCACCTTGCACTTTATGACTTTTCCCCCCCTGTTCGTTCTTATTATCCCCTCTTACGGCTGGTAAATAAAACAACACAACTCTGCTGGGACTAAAATCCTTGTACTGACTTCCAGCCCGCTTTCCAGAAGGATAAAACATTTTCCTTATCTGTACTATGAAGACAAAACAGAGCCAGGGTGACCTAATTCATATAGCTGGCATGCAGGTCAGCAGCTTCATGTTGGGACAAAGCTCTGCATGGACTACACAGTTTGTAAATGCCAAGTGTCACTTTATTTGGACTCCAAACCAGAAAGCAAGGACCTACAGAAAAATGACAGCAGAGAAGTGGCTGTGAGGCAGCTTTCTAATGCCAGAGGAGCATGTGTGATAAAAAAAGAGGTGGGGGCTGGACACACTAAAGGCAGTATCAGACCTGAACACCACGTCCTGCTCCTGAGAAGCCTTCCAGGAGTTACAAGGTTATTAGACAAATACACTCCACTTGCAAGCCCTTGGACTCAATGTGACATCTGCAGTGCTTAACAGATATATGGAGGTGACACGAGGTCAGATGTAGACTAAAAACTGCATACAAGTACAGTGGGTCACGGATGATTGTCTGGAACTGTGCCTGATTGCCTCTAAACACGAAGATTTTGCTGTAAATCACAGGAAGATCTGTCTTTGTCTGCAGTGGAAATAATCCAGATTCATTCTGCTGCAGGAGAGCCAGAACGCAGATATTATGCCTGAAATACTCTCTGTACCTACAAAAGAAGTGATGCTCCTTCATGCATTACTTGTGTACCTCATACAGACTAAATCTCAAGCACACTCTTCTCTTCAGCCGCCAAATTAGGACTGATTCCTTGGAAAGATGATAGGAGGAAGTCTTCTCTCTCTCGTATTTTCCTCTTCAGAAACTCCTTTCTGAAGAGATTCAGAAGTTTTCATTTCCAATCATGGAAATGTTTTAAGATCCTCATATACTGTCTCTCCTTCTGAGACAAATCCTTGTTTAGTCCACAGTTAAAACTGATCACTAAAAACAAATTCTTTGCTTTCCAAACACCCAGCTGCAAGAACTGGCTGTTCAGGAAAGCAGCAAGAACCACTTAAAACATTCTGGCAATGTGAGATATGAAGCATTAGTGGCAGGTTTTCAGGAACCTGTTCAGCATTTTGATGCATATCCAATCAGCAAGAGAGCAGCCCTCATTTCCCTATCCCATCTTAGAAAGCCAATATCCAGTTTGTTCCTATATTTCTATCCATCAGGGCTAAAGGCATTTTTCAGTAGCAAGACGAGACCTTCTCCTACTCCTGGATATTCACTTTTCCACATAACTCTTGCAAAAATTTTCATGACTCTTACAAATATCTTGATCAGCCTAGTAGCTTACTGAGGAGATATAAGATGTGGTAATGATGTCCCACCAGCAGGCTGTATTCAGACAGCAAATTGGAAGGAGAATGAAAAAGTTAGTCCTTGTATTTTATTAAGTGAATGTGATGCTCCTCTGAAGCCTGTTGTCAAAGTTAAAAGGTTGATGGCATCTTTAACAAGTAGGCTGAACTGCAGCCAGCTCGTGCAGTTTAACTGGAGACATGCTGAACCTTTCAACAAAGTACTACACTCCTACTGCCTCCTGTAACACAGGAGAAACAGGTTTTCTACACACCGAACAGGAAATTTGTTCTGGTGGCACTGGGATATGGAAAGAAAATTTCCAGTGCTGCTCCTCCTGTCATCACTCTAGGAAATCCACTTCTGTTAACGTCCCAGGAAAATGTCTCTCTGTAGTAACACAGTATGTCAGGAGAGGTTTTTCAGAACTTCTCCCAACCAAAAAATAAGTTTCATTACTTGCCCTTTTCAGGAGCCAGTTTTCTATCCAAAATTGCTTCTATGGCTCTAAAATATTGGGCTGAGTGCTCGTCTCACCTCTCCACAAGCATCAGCCACGCTTTCTGCTTTGCAGAGCATGATGCACAGCTGTAGGTCCTGCTTGCTACCCAGTTCCTGACTTCCAGATCACTGCTTTATCCACAAGAGCACATTGTCTAACAACAAACAAATAGAACTGGACTAACTTTACACCTACTTCTGTACTGTTTGCAGACAGGAAAAAATGTCTTCATTTCACCAGGGGGTCTGTTTACTGATCCACTACTGTGGTTTTCAACCCGCACTATGTGAGATCCAGGGGTCTGTGAGTTATTTTTAAGGAGCCCATGGATAAAGACCAAGAAAAGAAAACCTACTCTCTCCACAGGAGCCCACACCTCTGCTGGAATTTTTAGTGGCTGGCAAATTGGAAGAATGTCGAAAACGATTTGTCTGGTGTAACAAGATAGGATATGTTCCCTCAGGCATAAAATTTTGGGGAACTGCTGAGGAACTCTGCCAAGTTGTAACAGTTGCAGTGCCTAGTTAGCACCTGTCTGTGAGAGCAGCATTTGTGACACATCTAGGGGTACACTGAGCATGTAGCAGCTATTTCTTATTCCATGCCTGGATGAGACATCCCATATAAATGGCAAGCTTTCCTTGGGGTCCTTTTAAGCCAGTGTCAGAATCGTAGAATCACAGAACTATAAAATACCAGGTTGGAAGGGACCACAAGGATCATCCGGTCTAACCTTTCTAGCCAAAAACACAGTCTAGACAAGACAGGCCAGCACCTTGTACAGAGAAATCATATTGGGTCCAGTATTGGGGAATCCACCACTTCCCTCAAGAGACTATTCCAGTGGCTGATTGATTTCATTGTGAAAAATTTTCCTCTTGTGTCTAATTGGAATCTCCCCAGAAGTAACATGAACCCATTATCCCCCGTCTTTTCCAAGTGACTTGGTGCAAAAAAGGGACTCTCCACCTTCCTCATAGCCACCCTTCAAATACTGGATAAACATGGTGATAAGGTCTCCCCTAAGCCTTCTATTCCCAAGACTGAGAAAAGCCAGTTCTCTCAGCCTTTTCTCAGAGAGCAGGGACCTTTGATCATCGTTATGGCCCTTCTCTGGGCCCTCTCCTGCTTGTCCACATCATTTTGTATAGCAGGGACCAAAACTGAACACAGTACCCCAGGGGTAGCCTGACAAGCACTGAGTAGAGTGGGATAGTGACTTCTTTATGTCTGCTGCTGATGCCCTTGTTGGTGCAGCCCAGCATCGTGCTGTGAGTCAACAGTGTGCTGCTGGGGCACACTGAGCTGGTCCACCAGGACATCCAGGTCCTTTTCCACCAAGCTGCTCCCCAGCTTGGTAGATCCCAGCCTGAGATGCACCCCAGGATTATATTTTCCCATTTGTCTTTGTTGAATTTTGTAAGGTTTTTGTTAGCCCACTCTTCCAGCCCATCCAGGTCTTCCTGTAGGGTAGCACTCCTTTCCAAAGTGTCCACTTTTCCACTCAGTTTGGAATCACTGGCAAAATTCATCAAGGTATGCTTGATCCCATTATCTGGATCACTTACGGAGATATTAAACAGCCCTGGGCCCAGCACTGATCCCTGGAGGACCTTACTTCTGACGGGCTGCCAGCTGAAAAGGAGCTATTTATTCCCCCACTCTGGCTGCTGCCTGTCAGTCGGCTCCACCTCTACTGCCCAGACCCCTTGTCCAGACTAGACACATCAGTTCCCCTAGGAGGAGGCAGTAACTAAAGGAGAGAATGCTCTAGAAGAATACAATATATTAAATCACATGAAAACTCCCATGTGCAAAGAACTGCTCATTGCAGGCTCCTCTGACCCTTCCAGCTCCCCATAATGCAACCAAGCCTTCTTACAGGGTGTGCATGAGCCATTCACAATCAAGACCCAAACATTTGTGTTCTGGAAGATACAAGGTAAAAGTGCACTGTCTTTGCAAGAGCGTACGCTGACAGCAGTGACATTCTGTCTAGAAGAATGGAAAAAGAGAATTTTCCATTTTCAAACTTTCTGAAAATCAAAAGATCAACAATGAGAAGAAGGAAAAGCTCTCTCAGCCACTTTGAGTGCTCTACCTGAATGTCAACTGCACGTTTGAAAAACTATACTTTATGGAAAACATTAAGGCTCTGTATAAAACCCACACAGAAAAATAAAAATGTAGCAGAATAAAATGTCTTTTTTACTCTCCTCCAGGTTATTACCCCAAAAGTCTTTGTGTGATCAGCCCTCTAACTTGGATTTTTTTCCTTCCCTTCACAAGTATGCTGCTCTTTGGTATAGTGCTGGATGTTCACTTGGCACCTTTTACATAGGAACCTTCCTCCCACACCTGAAAGCTTTGCCCCATGCACATATAATCTCTGCCCCTTTTCACCACAGCCCTTTGCTCTGGCAGGGCAGAACACTGAATGTGAAGGAGGATTTAGAAGCCAGGGAGCTCTGCAGAGGAAGAGCTTTTCTCTTATTAGGATAATGCTGCTATTGGCAAACAGTTGTTTGAGTAACAGAGTTAAAAATGAATTGATTATAGATACCCGTGCTCTGTAGAGACCTCTTGAATGGTTTTGATGGGCTGTCTGTGCCTGCTGTGCCTAGCAGCAACCTAAAATCCTATTAAGTGCCTGTGTCTTCTCATCACCATATGGCCTGAAAAAAAATTCTTGTCTTGCCTGTAAAGCCGGACCTATTTCAAAACTGATACACATCAAGACAAAAGTGCCTTAAGAGGGACTGTTTACCCTTACTTTTCCATCAGTTATCTGTCATAGTTTCTGAAGACTAACAAAAAAATCTAAACTATACTAAATACCGCAACTGAGGATAACACAGCTCCTGATATGTGTCTAGAGCATATTGCTTCTGGGTTTTGGATGCATTTCCAAGGTCACAAGAATTTTCACACCCTTTGCTGCTGAGTGCTCAATGGCAGGTAAAGGATGTTGCAGCTAATGGGAACACAGACTGGAGCTAATTATACAGTGATTGACTTGCCATGGACTTAATTTCTTATTAGAAGTCACACTGATCTCTGAAATTGAAGTGATGAACCTCAAAATACGTAAAGAAATATCCACCACTTAAAGAATGGACAAGAAAAGCTCATTTGGGTGTAAGGAATAGGTATTGGCACATAACTTTTTTCACTGTGTTACACATTAAAGTTTGGACTGAATGATCTAAAAGTTCTTTTCAACCTAAACAATTCCATGATTCTATGACTTCAGCACCAGTGCCTGGAAGACAAATCCAAGTGTTCAGGTTTGAATGTCAGCAAGGAAATTCATACAAGAGCAGCTCTCAGGCCCCAACCTTGCCAAGGACCAACACCACGTTGCAGTGCCAGCCAAGCACTTGTACAGGGGGAGTGCAGGGAGGAAGCTGTGTCTTCATGGAGCTCTACTGGTATTAAGAAACTGCAATTTCTACTTTCACTACAGAGCAGCAGCTTAAACCACCCTCCCTTGCTGTCTTGCAGCATGTGCTGTTTGCTGAGTGCTAGCCCAGCCAGAAACTTCACACTAGTATCAGCAGAGGTACCCATAGAAGGCCATGTGGAAGCTGGGTCCTTGCTTATAAGGTTTTAAGCTATGACTCTGCCCAATTTCAGGACTTTTCCTTCAGTTCCCTTCCCCACTCTTGCTCACAGGCAGCAGTTGTCTCCATTACGTTTTTCACTAACATCTCCCATTTCTCCATGGAGCTCTATTAAGCCAAATCCAGTGCAAGCCTCATCTATTACAGTGAGCACTAACGGGACTTTTATTACCCACCTGGCAGCCCTGGGACAAGAAGGTACCATGTTTATAACGTACTGGAGTGGAGTTGACAAAACATCCTTAATTTTTCTCTTCCCAGAACCTCCGTTCATGTTTTTCACTCTGACAGTGGTGAGCTTTTTCTTTCATTTAGCCCTTGTTTTATCATATCCATTGGAGTTAATCTCACTGCTGAGAGATTATCTAACTGCAGTTAATCATGGCAACTCGCCCCTCTGATGGCCTCACTGTCTTGAACCTCACCTGGGAAGCCCAGGCACCAGCTTATTTTCAGGGACAGATTTTGCAGGGCTGTCTGGCAGTCACACCCCATTCAGAAGATGGTGTATGAACCTGCTTTTCAGCTGCTGTCCTTCACTGCTGAATATCTGAGCGCAAGCTTAAATCAAGGCGAGCTCAAGCTGATCACTGAATCATCTAGGTTGGAAAAGATCCTTAAGATCATCAAGTCCAACCGAATGCATTCATCTGTAAACTGCAGCAGCTCAGGGGCAGAAATGTGAGACTTCACACAGAGGTGTAGACCCTTCTCTCTGCTCCCACCCATTTGTTAGATGTCTTGCCCCAAATCATAGCTGCATTCTACGAGGTCTTTCTGTGGCCTGTGGCTTTGGACATTTGCCCTGCTTGTTTGCTGTCCCTTTCAACAGGCTCCAACTTGCTCCTTTGTCGTAATTTCTCTCTTCCTTGATTCATACCTTGCCATAAACAGTAGGAGATAAAGTAGTGCCAAAGGGGACACTGTTTGTACGTTGTGCTGTACAAACACAGAGCTGTGGATAACACGGTTTCCCCTTTAAAAAATGCTCCCTTGGCTCTGAATGGGAGCTCTTTTCACTGTGACATGGTAGCACAATGAATTCCCTGCACTGAGACGTTGCTCACAGCCTTGAGACAAGGCACAAAGGGAGTGCAAATAAATGAACAATACGGTGGAAGAAACAAAGAACAAAATGAAAGCAAGCATGCAATAAAGGGGGAAAAAAGGAGAGGCAGGCTGCAGTGTTTAAAGCTGTGCCACACAAAACAAACACCATATAAAATAATGCAGAACTTCTACAGAACTGGGCTGGCATTTCTATGGAAATGGGGAGTCCAGTCTGAAGAGTATGTTGACTCCAAGAGCAAGGACAGATCTGTCAATTAAAGGACAATTTTCACATTGGCCTATTGCATCCCATCCCATGAGATCCCCCCAGGGTGTTAAAAGGACTTTTCCTGCTCATGAAGCAGCCGTATTTGGGTAACAGGTTAGCAATGTACAGCAGCAGCACACAAGAAAAAACCCAAAAATATACGTTTGCTATTACATGGGTCCTCCATTCTTTTTTCCCCCCATTCCAGAAGCTTCTCTAAAAATAAATGTTCCTCATACCCATCAGTAACTATACAAGACCGACTGACTCCTTTTAGAGAGCCATGGGGAGTCTTCTACCTCAGAGCCATACAGACTTGTGTGGAAAAGAGAAGAAAAGGAAAAGAGAGAACATGCACTGCAAAGAGCTGGGTGCCTGGGTTGTTGTATTGAAGGCTGTCAGGAAACTACATAGAATCACACCAGCAAGCTCAAAGCTGTACTCACAATGTCACCCATTTCTGCAATTTTAAATCAGGCATTTCTTCTTGAATAGCAGTTTGCTCCTATATCCTCTTTTCTGATCCTCTCAGACCAGCCTCCCTCTACAACTCATTCTCACTTCTCTTCCCTCTAATCTCCTTATTTTTCCCTCACTCCTTCTAGTCATCAAAGCAACTCCCTCCTCACTGAGTTCCCACATCAAATTGCCCCAAAACCCAGCACCAATGTCACTGCAGAGGAATTGTTATCTGTTGGATGCTGAATGGTCCTATGCAGGTGACAGCCTTTCCCACAACATCAGAGCTGTCTTTGGAGGCTTTAGAGGCTTTTTAAGCAGAGACACTCTACCTTGTTGTCATGTACAAAACATTTAATGCAACAATACTTTGATCTCAGTATTTCTGTGAAATAGAGCTCTTGGTAGGAACCATCTACCCAGTATAATGTACAGTGTGCTATGTGGCCAGCTGTGCCACACCTGCTTAACTTGGCTTAAAAAGCCTTGGTTTTCTTCACCTTTAATCATGTACTCATGCTCCTGACCTCACTCTTGCTTGAGCTGAACCTGGTGTTTGTCCACCTGGCTGTTGAATTAGCTCAGGATGAAAAATAACTTTTGCCTCAAAATGTGTATCTGACATACAGCATAAATGCTTGTACCAGCACATGGGACAACTGAGTTGGGAGAGAATGACAAAAAAGAACTGTGGTGAAATGGGAGAATTAGAAGATTTCAGCTGGTTACTGGAAATCACAGCCTTACTGCACTCAGCAGCTGCAGCATTCTAGACAAAAATTGCTCAGCCAATTGCATCCTGAACAGGGTCAAAAGCTCAACCTATAACTGTGAGTCTTCCCTCCACCTCCTTGCAATTAGACAACAGAAATGTATCTGCCAACTAACAACCCCTCCTCCCTCCTTCTTCTCAAAACATGTGATTCTTACATGACTGGCCATGACCTGCAATGATTCTTGTTTATTACTGTCTGCCTGGAAAATCTTGTAGGGTAACAACAGAGGTGTCTGTTCTTCACGGACATTTCTTTGCAAGGTAACTGTGAGGATCTCAAAACCCTTTGCAAACATCCTTCAGCGATGACTCACAGCACCTTCCCTCATTTATGTTTAATGCTAAAATGGAGGCCACAGTGTGTCAATATAAAGAATGTGATGGCAGCAAAGTCTTCAGCAACTGCTGCTTCTACCTCATCTCCACTCCTTTGTGCCACAGCCACCTCCCAGCTGGCTGAGCCTCAAAACCATGTGCTACTTTATAAATCTGGTGGTGTAGCTCCCAAATGAAAAAACAAACAAACAAACCCAACACAGGGTTGTTATTGCTGCCTCTACTACCACAGGGAAATTGCACTAGTTAGGTTTAAAATGGGATCTTAAAAATAAATGTTAAAGTAATTTTTAAAGATTAGTTTTAAAACTGTGCAAAGGGCTGGGTGATCACATCCTAATTTTCAGAATGCTCTTTCAGTTGAGGTAATCTCAGATGTGTCACTGAACTGGTACAGTGGAACTGGTGAAAATGTCTGCATGGATGCTCAGCTTCCTGTGATAAGAGCCTATGCATATAAAGATTGAAGGAATCATTTGCAGTCCCCAAGATATTCCACATTCTCTCCCTGCGTGCAAGCACAGGGCACCCTCCCTGTGGGAGCTGTTTGGACAGTAGGGTGTATGGGAGCAGCAGGGACACTGCTCCAATCCCATCCACAACTTGCTGTGGCAAATTTCTCCCTTTTGTGCTTCCAGAGGAACAGAAACACCTTCCAGTCTTTTATGAGATCCAAACAAGCCTCCCATACGTACTTTGTGTACCAGAAAATGGAAAGAGAATAGAAGGCTACATTTTAAAGCTTTGCAACTCGTATTCAACAGCAGGGCCTAACAATTTACCAAACAATTCTATGCAAGCCTGTGATACATCCCCTGGGTTTTATTCTGTGAGCTAGCTTGGCTTCCCCACTTTATTGCTGTGCTTGCTGAGCTTAATATTCATTCTAACCTTTAGATCACAGAAGACACTGCAATCTCCAAGTCAGTGTCCTTAATAGTCTAGCACTGTTCCCAGGACAAGTACTCCTGAACATCAACCACTTCCCCAGCATATGATACTCTTTCTGCTTCTACCTGCCAGTTCCTTTCTGTTCATCATCTCCCTCCAGCTGATGCCCGCATTCCCTCACTCCTGCAGATGCACTCCCAGCTGCGTACAGCTGGCAGGTCCCCAGGATTCAGACAAAACTGTGCCTGTGCTCCATCACATTCTCTGGGTTAGAGTAGGTGTTGGTCTTCTGCTAGGGACAAAAGGGAAGCTGCTCACTTTTCATGCGCTTTTCTGTCGCTGTTGAAACACAGTTACAACTTCCATGCCAAAGGTACCTGAGGCATCAGCCCTCTGGCCACTCTTCCATCTTTTCCTGCTTTGCCATTCCCCTGGACACCTGTAACATGAAGCTTTTGTAGCAGGTTTTTGTTGTGCTGGAAGAAAGTGGGTTTGGCTGCAACACAGAGAAAAATGCTCCCCTCGCTCTCCTGGATGGGTGTAGGCACATGGGTGTTTCCCACTCAGCATGGCCTCAGCAGTCTGCAGACAAGAACTAAAGATGCTGTTGCAAACATTGTGTGCTGGCATGAAAGAGAGAGAAGTCCCCAGTAATGAAGTTAATATTTACCCTCACTGACAATTTGAGCGGATGTTTATTGTCTTTTCATCTGCTTGAGCTGTGCTTGCTGTGAGACTCCATCATGTTAGTGCTAGATCTGACACGTTTGCAATAGCCCACCCTGCAGAGGAGGGCAGCTGGAGATGGAAACAAAGATGCTCAATACAATCACACAGACTGCTGCCATTTGAATTAAAAGAGCATCCTTGTTACAAAACAGTGCTGGTTAGATCTTTCCCTCTCAATGCAAACAAGAATGGGCAGGGATGTAGCTGAGAGAGGGAAAAAATAGTGCAACGCAAACATAAAGAGAAATAATTGAGGCCATATGTAAACAGGTGCAGGGCTGGCTCTAGGAATTAATGAAGCAGCTAACTTCCCAGAGCAGGAAGCCAAAGCACATGAGCTATGACCCAGCTGCCCATTCTGCCTATTCCATGGTGCTGGAGAGTCACAATGTCTCCTGCTGCCTCCACCTCTGGCTGACTGGGGACAGAATACATGAACAGCTGCTATTTCCAGCATCAGGCCTAACGGCATGATCTGTCCTCGCTCCTCTGATCTCTACACAGGGTCACCACCCCTGCTCTTCCATCTATACCCCATCCCTTCCTTCCATGTCCTGTCACAGGAGAAGATCTCAGGATCATAGATCAAAGGAGGAGTGTTGGTGGATGAGAAGTTGGACGTGACCCAACAACACACGCTGGCAGCCCAAAAAAGCCAAACATATTCTGGGCTGTATCCAAAGCAGCGTGGCCAGCAGGGCGAGGGAGGGGATTCTCCCCCTCTGCTCTGCTTTGGTGAGACCCCACCTGGAGTGCTGAATCCAGATCTGGAGCCCCAAGAGAAGAAGGACATGGACCTGCTGGAGCAAGTCCAGAGCAGGCTACAAAGGTGATCAGAGGGCTGGAACACCTCTCTTATAAAGACAGACTGACAGAGTTGGGGTTGTTCAGCCTGAAGAAGAGAAGGCTCCAGGGAGGCCTTAGAGCCCCTGCCAGGACCTGAAGGCAGCCTACAAGAGAGCTGGAGAAGGACTTTTACAGAGACATGTAGTGATAGGAAAAGAGGGAATGGCTTCAAACTGGCAGAGAGTAGGTTTAGATTAGGTGTTAGGAAGAAATTCTTTACTTTGAGAGTTGTCAGACACTGTGACAGGTTGCCCAGAGAAGTTGTGGCTGCCCCATCCCTGCAAGTGTTCAGGGGCAGGTTGGATGGGGCTTCGAGCAACCTCGTCTAGTGAAGGTGTCCCTGTCCGTGGCAGGGGGGTTGGAACGTGATGATCTTTAAGGTCCCTTACAACCTCACCATTCTGTGATTTTATCTCAGTATCTGTTCCTCTTAGTTAGGGCAGCTAAATTTTCCTGCTATGTTGCTGAAAAACCTGACACTGCTCTGGAGAGGTGCTGCATTTATTTAAAAGTGTGCTCGATTTGCAGTGTGAAGGCTTTTGATCTTACCAGGAACAAGCTCCCATTTAAAAAGCAGGTTATCTGCTGTAGCTCCTAATGGGACAACAGCCACCAGCAGCCCCTGGTTAGGGACATAGTGAGCAGCCTCACAACAAGGAAGGCTGCTCCTTCTTCCCTGGCAGAGGCACAAAAGCAGCCTCACTTCCAAGAGCTCTGTAACAAACCAGCTCAGTGTTTGTCCCAGGTTGGCCCCAACACCTGGCACCTGGCACAGCACGGAGCTGAATTGCATTCTGGTGAAAGTCACCCTCAAGTTCACATGCAAACTGGCTTCTAACACAGCTGTGTTATTAATTTGTTGAATGACAGAGAATTGTTAGGGACACAGCAATAAAAGAATAAAGGAAGCAGTATGTTTTAAAACTTAACAAAAATACTGATAGGACATTTCAATAACTTCCAGTAGGAACTCGTCACAAAAGAAGCTCTGTTTACGGCAGCTCCTCAATGCCAAAACGTTTAGTCTCATTATTGTAGAAGCTTAAGCAATCATGTCTTAGACTGCTTTGTTTCATAGCAGAATTGATCACTAAAGATTATAAACTGAGCAGTAGCAAAATTTCTACAAAGGAAGACACAAAAGCACAGTGTTGAAGAGTTACAGACAAAATATCCAAGTATTGCAAGGAAAATGCTCACAAGTATAGACTTATGATCATATGACACACAAAAAGAACATCACCTAGGGGACAAAATCATCCACTCATGGATAGGAAATGCCAGGATTAAAACTGCCTATGAAACCTTTGTGCCCTGCTGGTGGTAAGGCACCATGATATGATCTCCAACTGCAGGATCACAAACTCTTCTGTCTGAGGAACCCACAGCATGCTCTGCACAGGCAAGGGATGAACACGAACACTGACTCTGCAGCCATTGATATGCGGCCTGCACACTACTTGGTCATGGCAGAACAGATCTCATCTGGATCAGATGCAAGCATACAACCACATTTTAATAATCTATTCAGCCAAAGCTCACAGGATTTAGCACTGTTAGGAACCATTAAATTCATGTAGAGGACTTACACCAGCTGTGGAAGGACAGACCATACTTGACTCATCACGAAGTCACTGAAGCGCAGACAGACTGTGCATGATATACAATCTGCCAGAACAGAGTGTCCCTTCACTTCTTTAAAAAGCATTTGACACAGCAGAGTAAGTATGTACCATTTCAGTGCTGAGCATCATGCAGCCATGGTACATTCACCCTGGTCCTAGAATTGGACTTACCACCTCATACCGTCATGGATCGAACAAACGAACACGCTGATCCTTACTGTCCTCATTCCATATGAATCTCTGCACCCTGTATCCTGCCCACAAGGTGAATCCTGCACTGAATGCACAGCTGGTATTTTTCCTGTATGTATTTCTCCCCAATACTCTCAGCACAGCGTCACACTGCAGGTCTCCATGGCATGATGAAGTGCTAGGCCAACTTACTGGGACCAGCTCTTAGAAATCACAAGCTCTAACTCTCTCTGTCTGGCAAGTCAAAGATGTAAAAGGAATTTTTTTTTCAGAGTTCTTCCTCTCTCAGTAAAATTGGTCAATAAATGTAATTTGCAATCTTCCACAAAATGGAATTCCTGAAAAAACCTATAGTCCATTATAGCTTCACTTACCTATTTGCCTGGCACAAAACTCCTGCCAGCAATGCTTGTCCCTCTGAGGCAATGCAGCAGTATCTCACAGCTGTATCAACCTGTGCACCCACGAGCAGGTGAAACCAATTGATAGCATGTGGATGATTGAATTTTATTCCTGATTTCTCTTCTTCTTTGTTTCTCTGCAGCTGGGAGCATTAAACTGAGGAGGAGGTAAACATTAGCTTTTGCTTCTTTTGATGCGATTTGTTGCATAGATCTTCCACAGTTCCCTGTGGGACTAGTCCTCCCCTCCCTTACCCTTCCCATTAACCTGCTGACATGCATCTGCAAATAACAGAGGATAAACTTGCCTCCAAAATTCATCCATGAGGCTCAGAGAGAAGTCCTGTCTGATGTTTGCAGGGAGAGAAGTAAAGGAATTCAAGAGGTATTTTGAAAATTATTAAGTATCCTTGTTAGAAAGGAGACCAGCTTCATGAAAATCACAGCTGGTCTCTCTTTTTCAATTTTCGCATCAGATTTAAATTGACTGCAAGTTCAATAGCTCCAAGGGCAGAATATAGCTCAGTATACTGGAAAATGTTCACCTTTTCCTCAGCTTTAAGAGATGAGGGGTATCATTCTGTCTTCGGAAATGAGAAGCAGAAGTTTAACCAGAGAGGTCATCTACTTTTGGATGCAGACATGGATAAAAAGTACCCTCCTGACCTCTAAGTCTTCTGTATTTATATTTAGCAAATTACTTCAAGCCTCTTTCATTCTTTGAACAGGAATAACCCTTAAAAAAAAATCTTTAGTCACCTTTTCAATCTCCTCCTGAGGACAAGCTAAGAACAAGCATGCCCTTTTGTCTTGTCTTAGTCCAAGTTTCAATTAGAAAACTCTTTTGATGCTGAGATCACTTTCTTTGCCTTGGAGAATTATTACAGCATCTACACTTTCATCCCAAGGGTGAATATCATATATTCATGTCCACAAGAATTTGTTCCAGCATTAGGATAAATCCTTGCATCTCCTCCCGGACTTCCCTGACCTCCAGACCTAGTTTTGGCTTCCCTTGCTTTTTTCATTCTAGCCTCTTAGATTGATTCTTTTTATCCATCTTTTCTCTTGGTGGCAAGAGAAGAAGTTTGGGAGACCACCAACCTTGCACCAGCACCTTCGATTGGACACTTTCTCCAGGCTCTTGTATGAAAGAAAGAAAAGCCTTATATGTTGCCCAGGCACTATGCTGAGCTCATCACTGTCTTCACAGCTTTATAAAGACACGGTGACGTGACAAAGCAAGTGAAGATTGTGCTTCTGGTATGTTTTTCTTTGACAGTGGTCTTACTCGTTGACCTTTTGATGGAAACCCTTTATTTACTAAATCCCTATTGTCTCAAATAACAGCAGAAAAACCTTTTCTGAGCCTTACATTTTCATGTTTCATATTAATTGCACAGGTATTTTCCTCTGGATTCTCTGGAGAGTGTGCTTTTCACTTTTGTCCTGCAATTCCAGGCACAGTTTTACGTGTGCCTTTGATTGTTCCTTTGCGACTTCCCATAATTAGGGATACTGTGGGGGCAATTAGGAACCAGCAGAAGAGGGTAGTTTAGATTTCTGATCTCTGTCACACTTTAGCTCTTTAGGAAAGCTTGAACCAGGCTACAAATACACAGTTTATCTCTTCTCTGTCCCTTTTGTAAGCTGTTCTGTGATTTCTTGCAAAATGGCTGGATGCAGTCAGATTGCTCCTGCATTTTTCCAGAACTGATTGCAGTAAACATGGATATGCAATCTAGAGCTCTTGACAATTAATGGAGGCGATACAGAACAATTAAGATTTGCGATTTAAAGAGGTAATATTTTGGGTTGTTTGCTGAATTCTGATCTAATGCAAAGGGTCCAATTTCTGCACGTGCTTTTATCCTGGAGATTTTAAGTAGGTGTGTTGGCGAGCATGTTAGGAGAGTGCAGACTTCCTCTGCTAAAGGCCAGTGGCTTACAGAAAGTCTGGAACTTAAGAAATGCAGGTTGAACTCTCTGACTTGCTGAAATTTTCAATGTGTTCTTGGATAATCTACTTTATACTCTTGTCATACACTTTCCAGTGAGTCACATGGATGCAATAACAGTTTCTTTCCTCGCAAGGCAGTTGGTAAGGTTTTTGTAATATAAAGTGGTTAAGTGATGATGGTGCCAAAGGACTTGGAATGACCGGTGAAAGGGGAAGAGGGGAATGGTCTGAGTCTCATCCTAAAATGACAGAGGTGAGGCAGAGCCCAAAGCCCAAATCATCCGTGCCTGTGACTAATATACTCTAAAAAGTAAATTAGGAGCTGCAGGAACACAATTGGCACATTCTTATTTCTTGCTGTTCATCTGTATTTCTTATTGTCTTAAGGGTTTCTGTGGTATTATATAAAAATTAGGAACACATCAACATTACCTCTTCAGCAGAAACAAAAACAGACCCTTTCTTTTCACAGTTAGAGCTTGTGGCAGGAGCAGAAGGGATTTTTCTGTAACTGGCCCAGGTGAATGTACTGCTATAGTGTTTTAGTCCTCTCTCTCCTGTGTTGGTAAAGATCTTTATTAGAGAGACAGTACTGTCATTGTTAATGAAATATTCCTAGCAGTGTGCCAAGCATGTTAAGCATCTTCCAGACAGAAATATTCACTCAGCAAGGTCCATTCTTACATTTCCAACTGAATCAACGGCAGAGCCATCTCTCCTTGGAGGAGATCCTTGCCAATGAGTAAATAAACTCTTGGAAGGAGTGAGGAGTTGTGATAGGAAGATGAAACCAATCATCTGGCCGTGGACTCCTTCAACACTAGACAAGAAATACAGGGCTGCAACCCTCCTCTGTAGCTTGAGCTCCAGAAAGCCTTTCAGCACAATGGAATATGTGATATGATATGAATTTAATGTAATATATTAAGAACCAATTTGTGCTGGGAAAAGCTAGGCTATGCAGATAATGATCAGTAAAGCTAACATGCTCCAACACACAGCCACAGCTGTGCTCACTGTCACCAACTTTGGGACACTCTGTGTTCCTTGCCCAGGTCTTTACTGCCCTATCTCTTCTCTGTGCCCTGAGTCTCTTCTGGCTGCAATGAATGGTCATCTGCCTCTGCCTCCTACATGAATGCTTCCAGGCAGACTGCTGGCCTGCTGGGTCTTTGAGGTTCAGCCTTGTTTTATGGGAACAGTGAGTTCCCTCCCCAAGGGGAAAGGAGAGGAACCGGTGTCTTCTTACTACATCACAATGAAAATAAAGTAGCTGTTGCAAACCTCTGAAACTTTTGTCAACTGCCCTTCTTAAAGTTGGAGAGGGCAATGCAAACAGCCCCTTCAATGAGCAGATGAGAAGCACTACTTGAGAGCTAGGATCTGTTTCAATGATTTACTCCTAGAGAGAAATCCTAAGACAGCAGTGAAAACCCCAAAATAAGTAACATGCCAAAAAGCACTGAAATATCACTTCAGATTTTCAGATCACCTTTTAGGTCCAGAGTTAATTCTTAATTTCTGAGGAAATTAATATTTGCCCTGAACCTCAATACCGCAAAGCCTCTATGTTTACGTGTGATAGTCCTCTATTTAAAAGACAAATCAGGAAAAAAAAGCCTGAAAATTATGACTTCTTCAACATGTTGAACATTCATTAGAGCTGAACTGTGTGTTCTGGCCATAAACTGCTTTAACTGGGATCCCTCAACCCTATGAACCATGACTGGCACAACTATAAGTTAAACTGCTTAAAACAGTCTAAGCCTTTAGAGCAGTTTAAGATAATTAAACCCCTTTAAAATCATTAATACTAAAAGTTAAGCAACATCAGAAAGATATCAGAGATTCTGTATTACAGCCACTTCAGCACTGCAACTTTTTCAAACACAAACATTTCCAGCTTCACGACCCCACTGCAAATTTTTTGAAGTTGTGCACAAGTGAAGATCTCTGTTGTGATCTTTTGTTGATGATCAATCCTAATGTAGCCCACCACGCAAGTCAGATTTGAAGCTGCTGAGGTTATCCATCTTTTACTATTTATCCCAAGAGCAAACTTGACCAGAAAATATGAAATACTGTCTCACTGGTTTTGTTGATATAAAAAGTTTGTATGTTTACTATTTCTTGGCATAACTTGTCTCTGCATTTCTCATAACTTTTTACATAAGTGTGTTAGGGGGAAAACTGAGGAGAATGTATGATTGTGTGAGATGGCTTGAGGTTGATATGACCACATAACTGATGAGTGGTAAATCCTTAGTCATTCCTAGTTCATTCCTAGAACTGTGTTCTGCACTTTAGAAGAAACACTCTTAAATACTTTTAAATAAGTGAAGTATTTTCCAAGAATCTTATTCCAGTATTTCTTCAACAGTAACCCCATCTTTCCTTACTGAACAAATTAACTGAGCTGCAGAGGCAAAGTTACCATCGCTGCTCTGAGAGAAGAGGCAGGTGTCAGTTCAGAAGGATGGGAGGAAGAAACAGGAGAATGGGAGCCAGATGTGCTGAGACCCTGTTCTCCTCCACCAGGGTCCACAGCAGGTGCCGGGGAAGGAGCCTGGCCCCTTCTGCAACAGCAAGAGCTCCAGCAGTACCCCGAGTTTTTGTGCTGGTCAAGCAGACCCTGTTGCCATCACCACCTTTCAGCCCACAGCACTCTGCTGCCCCAGACAGCCCTGTGTTGTGCGTGCTTGCAGCAGATCTGTCTCCTGCTGCTCCAGGCTTGTGGTAGGATCACAGACCTGCTCCTGCAGCTTCTGTCAGAAGAGGAAAAATGTAACTAAACCAGCACGTGCACATCAAAAATGCACTATTGCCTTCTCTTTTTGACACCTAATTATTATGATGAGAGGTTTGCTATCTTGCCATAACTCTTGCTTTTAACCACATATATGCTCTTTATTCACTGTGTAGTAATATTTTCATTAACATAAGCCAGAAGGAGAGGGGATGAGAGAAGCCTGACATAAAGAAAATGGTAATACTTTGAAGCTTATTAAGGAGACGTCATAAGACCCAGAGGAGACAGTTTAATGAGTGAAGTCCAGAGGTGGATGTTGCTCTCCAGTTGGTCACGCTGACATCATAATTTCTGAATTGTTTCTCTATACTCTCCACACCACTGTCATGCTGTAATGGGGAGCTGAATATATAGCAATGGCAGATCTGGCTTCTGAATGGCTGCAGTGTTAATGGTGGTGTGTGAAGCACATTCCACAACACTTCCAAAGTACTAAAAGGAAATTAAGAAATGCTTTAGTAGAACATCAAAATTTCACCTTAGTCCTCACAAGGATTATCTGATACACCTGGAACATCAACTCCTCATCAGCCCTTTCCCACCTGAGATAACAGAGAAACTACTCCTGGTGGAAAACTCATGTCCATGGACTTTCTCTAAGGGGAAAATAGAATAGATTATGTGCTGAACATGAACGACAAACCCAGATTTTAGCTATCAACCTGGAGAGGAAAATCCTCTGCCTGTGGCTGACCCTCTTCTCTCTGGTGCCTGTGCTTTTTGCCTGAGGCCAGACAGGTGCTGCCACTGCTGTGACACTTCAGACTGTGCTGGTTTCCACGTGAAAGGCTGGCACATCTTTACAGAATTTAATTTGCAAACTCTAGGTTCCTTCTAACCAGGCAGAGCTGAGAGTTTCAGTCCTGCACTTTCTCAAATTCCCAGAAATACCACAGTAATGACAAAGGCTCTTCTGAGAAGCAGGGCAGCTTTGTATTGACCTCCAAACAAGGCGAAGGAGTGAAGGTACCAGCATGCCTCAATTTACAGTACGATTCCTAATGTGGGAAGTACACACATTTTGCATCATCTTGTTCTCAGAAATGGATGATAATGAAGCTGTTTTGTTTTAAATTAAGCAAAAGAGGCCTGAGGTAGACACCCAGCATGGAAAATTTCAGCCTGAATGATCCAGTTTAGAGAAGTTATAAGCAACTTCAGGGGGAAAAAATGGAAACAAAGCAACAAAAAAAAAAAAAAAAAAAAGAAAGGACACTTGAAATGGAAATGATTGTGCAACCCTAACTGTGGGTGAAGGTAGCTATTGCTGCCTAGGATGAGTACATTCGAGAGGCTGCCTTCTCAAATAAAAGCTGCAGAGCAGTAATAGGGCGTTGTTTGGCATTGCATTCTTGAATAGCTTTAGCAAACACTGAAGGCCAGAGACTAGGAGAAACAAGGCAGATAAAAAGCAAAGCAAAACAAAGGCCTACAGTAAGTTCAGAGAACACTTGCATTTTCCACAAAAACCGACAGGATGTTAGTTTCTGGAGCAGGGCAGGGTTATATGTTCCCGGTTTTAGCAGAAAGGTTATAAAAATGCAGTGACTGAGTTTCTAGGTCATAATGCAAGCTGTCATGTATTTCTCTTTCTGCCTTTCAAAATGTGATGACTTCCCAGTTTCACTGAAGTTTTAGAGAACTCCTTTTAACTCTCCAGGCATGCTCTTCATCTCGATTAAGTAAGTGCAATAGCACTCAGGAGAGGTCAGGATCTAGCCTGTTTAACTATCCTCTAACTATCCTCTTCACTGATAGTTTACAAATAAACTTAGGAGTTTGAGATACTCGATATGCACAGTCTATCACTCTCCATCCAAGTTGCCATAATTGGATAATTAAACAGGACAGGAGATTAAAATGTACTTGAATGAAAAGGTTTGGACTCGTCACTACAGTTTGTCATTAAATGACTCATCTACCATTGATCAAGGTCTGCAATTTTATAATACTTTTCCCTAAGACACAAAAGAGATGGATAATTTGTCACTGCAAAGATGAGTACTGCACTTAAAATTTTTGATTTTTTTTCCTTAGCTATATACATACGTGATGGTTCTTTGTATTTATTTTTTGTCTCCCTCTCTCGAAAAAGCATGTACTCCTCTTCAGGCTTCTTGTTCTAATAGAAGTCTTGACCTGTCACAATGAATTAAGCAACATCTTACTTTCTCACAAAGTAAAAAAGCATTTATGTGTCTCCTTAGACCACATCCACTTCTGGAAGTTAGATGCTAATAAAGGCTTGAATTTGTTAATCTTACTTCAGCAAAACATGTGTTCAACCTACCTAGCTGCATTTACAGCCAAATTGGTTCAGGGCAGCTGCAAGTGAAGTGAAGGTCTTTGTCAAGTCAGGAGGCAAAGCTGCTGACTTTGGTGCGGGCTGTGCTCCTGTGATCTCCGAGGGCTGACTGCTGACCCAGCCCTGGAGACTGCATCAAAGCAATGCAAAGTCCACTGTGCATCATGACAGGTGGGAGTCAGGGAAGAGCAGGTCCCAGGTTGAACCACCACCAAGATTAACCTTCTAGATATCTGACGGGGGTGGAACAAACCCTCTTTGCTCTGTGCCTGCCCAGGGAAGCATTCATTTCTTGTGCACTGTTTTTCTGTACCTGTGTGTCAGTCGGGAAGACCTTCCATCTAGAGTAGAGAAGCAACAGCACTGGAAAGAAGGATCTGTGTGAGGATTTTGCTTGCATGGTGTGGGTGTCCCCAGCAATAAACTGCATTGACTCTAAGAGGACAGTGATGCCACCTTGAAAAGACACAGGCTGGGGAAACCACAAAATTGTCAGGGGAATCTGCATATGTGGTGGATACTGATGAAAGCTTGGCTTGTCAACTCCTAAATCAAAGCAGTATGTGCTGCATTTCAGCAGACTGCCCATGCTTAGATCTGATGCATTCCTAGATCTCTGCATGAGAAGCTTTTACAGTCACGTTGTGCTTTCTTGCTCCAAGGGTTGTAAGGTTTAGCAGCCCCTGAGGACTTCTGCAAGGATGTAATGTAACTGGAGGATATAGCTCTCCCATGGCCTGATGTTCTTAGGAAACTTGGGGCACCTAGGATGCTTGTACAGGACACTCAGGGCCACCAGAGCACTGGCCCCATTTGCTCTGGGACTGATTTCTTGGATGTCCCTGTTGCACCAGAGCGCAGCTGTCATCAGCAGGCTGTGAGGCATCGCTGCCTGTGCCCAGACTCACTGCCACCCTCTGTCCAGCCACACAGCACAGCCAAGGCACTGTGCAGTCAGCACAGTCCACCTGCATGTCAAGTAATCTAAATTTGCCCCTGGCTTTTTAACCATCCACCCCAGGACTCTCCTTTTGGTGCTGCTGACCAGTTTGCCCACAGCTCTTGAAAACACACACATTCCTTACTCTCTGTGAATATAAACAAGCTTTTGAACTTTGCTATGTTAATCCTGAAAGAAAAGAGAAGATACAGGAGGAAGCCACCTGAAGAAATGTAAGCCACAGCCTGTCACAGAGATCAGTGAGCATTTAGGTGCCCGTATTCCTTCTTGGGTTTGGCCATTTGCCTGACAGCACTTACCATCAGACTTAGCTTTTCACCAACTGTTTCCTGCAACTCACAGTGAAAGCAAACTCCCACAGACTTCCACAGGGTTCTGCCAGCGTAAGGCCATCTTTTTTCAGAACAATCCTCCAGCAATGGTGAGAAGAGAGTTGGTAGAAAGCCTAGGCTGGGGATATTCTTCCTTGAATAATTAAATAATTGGCAATAGCATTCTTAGTGGTGTTATTAAAACGCAATGACTCAGATACGGGTGTGAAAATGTTAAGGACGTGATTTATTTTACTGTTATTAGAGTTGATTTGTGTGCTTGGGATTTTCTCTTTGCAGGGTCAGAACAACTCAAACACTTCATCTTCACCCCTTGCCTCTAGCTAGGTTCACTTTTTGCTCTCCACAGGAGTGGAAAGTTTTAAATTAACACATAATACACTGAATTTGAGAAGGAAATCATGCTGAATGTTCTTTATTTTCAGAATCTTGGAGCTAAACTACAGTGAAGTTTTGACCCTTTATTTAGGATAGTTCTGTAAACCAATGGGGGGACAGACGCATGATCTTAGCAAACAGATGCTTTAATATATTTTGGGCATCAATGTGACATTTTCGAGTGCTGACTGTCTTGCCAAAAACTCGATTACCTGAGTCAGCACTCATTTGCAAATAAAGAGCCTGAGACCTGGTCCTTAAGGGCTCTCTTTGGCTGGTGAGCACGCAATTTATTTTTTAAAACTGACACCAATTTTCCCATATCAAATAATGCATTTCTATCTCAGAAGACGTACTGGGTCAGTGGTTTGGACTGATGAGAGATGAAAATAGTAACATGTTCTAACTAAAATAATTCAGGGCTGGAAAAGCTTGGTATGGAGGAAAAACAACCAATCAAAACCCAGCCATACCTAGAAAAAGTGCTATTATACCCTAGCTCCAACAGCTTAACTCCCTTTCCCCCACCTCTTCCCTCCCCCCAATATGAAAAATTGTAATGCTTCTCTGTCCCCCTGGCAGAGGAAAAAGGTGATTCTGGCTCATTTGCAATATTCAACATTTGAGCAACATTTGAACCCTTCCCAATTCAAATGCCAGAAAAGAGTGCCATTAAGTCTTATGAATGAGCAGCCAGTGAGATTTCAAGGAGTATGGGATGAGCGTTTCCTTCTCTTCCTCCTCTAGTTTTATGCCATTTCTCTGTCTTCTTAAAATCAAGCTGCCCTGTCCTTTAGTGAGCTTCTGCCCTTCCTGGTGTTCCTCAATCACCTGCTGTGACAAGCCTACAGCCACTTGCTGCACCACCTTGTGTGTTAATATGGCCAATAGTGGTTAATGCAGAAGTGCCATTTCTGGGCCAGCTCCATTTGATACCACCAACACCACTGCCCAGCCTGGACAACAACTGGCACTCTGTGCTCACTCAGTGCCAGACATTTCAGAGTAGCTGGAACTCACAGAAACCTGGCAGAGGTGCTGAAGTCCCCACTGTTGCCTGCACAGCCACCTGTGTACCACCAGACAACACGGGTGAAGAGGCCTTGCAAACACACGCACTCCTTCACCCCTTTCCCAAACTCACCCATCCACCAGTGAAGGTCTCTGTCCCACTCTGTCCCCTCTCTCCCCCAGCCAGCCTTCAGCTGCTCTGTGCACCTTCAAGGAGATCCCAGTTGATGCTGGTCTCCTTGTGCTGGGCCAGTCCTTGTGCCCCAGACCCACTCCATCCCACCGTCCCCACTCCACGAGAACCCCCAGGGCAATCCCCAGACCCAAGTACCACTCAAGACCTTGTCCCCAGCCTCACATTCAGTTTCCTCTGCTCCTCTGGAAAGACTGAGGTATGTACGCATAAAACTATGGCAAGGGTATCAGCTGCAAGACTTTCTCTTATAATTTCATGTGTGAGTAAGAGCTTCCAATCCTCCTGCCACACAACTGAAATTAGTTTGTTGCACGCTGTTAGAGAGTAACTATGATTGAGTCCTGAAACTGCTCCCTATCAGAGGTGGGTAAGTGAATGTTTACCAGATACTGGTACTTTGGATTTTGCCCAATACTGTTAGATAGATCGGCATAATAAAACACTTAGGAACCCTTTGATCTAAAGGCTGCACTTATATTTCAGATGCAAAATGTCCATGGTACCAGAACATTTGCTTATGTGCACACTTCCAGATTACCATGCACAGCATATATTCTTCCTGGCTTTCCCTTCAGCTCTGCTAAGTCAGGCATTTTAGAGTTCAGTGTCAGCTGGCTTTGCCCCACACGTTGCCACAATCTATTAGTGAAGAAAAAAACCTATTAACTTTTTGTTTAAATAAAGGATTAGAATTTGAGAAAAGCAGCATTTCTAGCAACACCATATACAGTACAAGCCTTCAAGGATTTTTAATGTATTTGCCTCAAGGTGATCATAGTTGTTCTCAGAGAGGAACTTCCCCATATACTATACCATTACACATCACCAGGTATTTTACCTTTGAACCAGGTTGGACCTGCTGTTACTGGAAATAAGTAATTGTACTAACTGGATGGTTAGTTCCCAGAATAGTCATTTTATAACTAGGGGGAGTACTTAGACTGCAGCCTTTCAAATCTCTGAATATATAATAACTTAACTACTTGGCAGCATTCAGGGGACAAAATCCACCTGAGTGCCACCTTAGTGAGTTCTTATTAGCAATACAAATATTTGGGCTTCTTGACAAAAGATGATTATGGGTTAAACGATATTGGGATAGCATCATGTGGTTGTTTAAAAATGAAATAAACTGCTAATGCAGTAAAGAATGCATCTATTTACAGGCCTGAATCCACTTCTAAAACATGAAGAGAAAAATTTCTGAAAAGTTTTCTCATTTTATGTACTATTGGGTACAAGTAACACATATGTTTTCTGTTAGGCATTTTTCCAAAGGAAAAGGAAAGCAAAAAAGACAAAAAAGGTGAAATACATCTTCCTTTATACCCAGGGATTATTATCAAAGGGTTTTGGTCATTGTTTGGAATTGCAGTGCTATTCTGGTAAACTGTTATGCAAAATTACTACTAAATCAACAGAACTGCTGCCAGGGAATTGGTTCTTCTCAGTTCAGTGAAACACAATAGAGCTTGTTGCTCCATCATCCCTTCTGCCCCTGCTTGGATATATTCTGCACCTTGAATGCAATATAATGGACTTCTGTCCTTAGGCATCATCTCTATAGTGTTTGCCTTCCAAATTAACCATATTGAGGCCCACCAAATCCTATGGGAAAAAGCATTGAGAAGGCAGGATTTGACTTGCAGAGCCTTTAAGAAGGTTTATGTGGAAGGCTTAACGCAGGTCAATGAAGGGTTTTAGAGAACTGTAGAACGGTCTCATTTTTTTAAAAGACACTTTTCATTTTATATAAATTTCATTGCCAGAGTCCAGTGTGTCTGTGCTCCCAAAATGATATGCCAGGAATCAATCTGATACGATGTTTCTTTTGGTGCAAGGCGACGGACAAAGGGGATACAGCACAGGACAGTACAGCAAAAAGAGAAGAGATGGAGTGCCGGGGAGTGCTGCTCAGTCTCTGGTCTGCCATTTCTTTCACAACCCAAATCACATCTTCAACCTCAGCCTGCACTGACACAAACAGCCTGGTTTTAAACTGTCCAACAAAGCTGCAGAAAAAGGCACAGCTGCCCAAGGACTCCTTGTGAGCACCAGAGCAAGCGCTGGGCTGATGGGACTGTGCTACTGTGTACCGTGCTGCCTCATCCAAAAGTGGCCTAGGTCCAGCTCTATGGACCAGTGTCTTCTCCCTGGGAATAGCCCCACCTTTGTGTTGTGAAGCAAATGTCCTCTTTATGCCTCTGTCTTCCAGTTTCTTATTTGTAAACCTTGTCTACTCTCACTGCCATGAAGAAAAACGCTTGAAACAGCTAACATACCTTGGACAGGAGCAAACCTGGCACCCAGCTGACCTGAAATGTCACTCAGTCCTTTTGTCCTTTACTGCCTTTTAACTGGTCATTTTATGACATGTTCTCCCATGGTTTTCCCTACAAAAGAGAAAGCAGAGTGACATTTCCTACCCTTCCACTCTCCAAATTGACAGCAGTTCACCCCTGTAGTGACTTCTTTGTCCCTTGTAAGCAGAAAGGTACTTTACACAGAGTACGTGTGATGGACAAGTGATGGACAAGTGTCACAGTGGTCAGGAGAAGCATCTGAAACCCTGGATACCATTCTGAGCTTCAGAGGGCACCCATGTCTCCTAATAACAAAAATAGGCCAGAAATACAGTAAGAATAGATCTCTCTCATGGGGTTTTGGTACATGAGCTCCTGTTTGAGGCCAGCGATGTCTGAAAATCTGAGAGAGAAGGTTAAAAGAAATTTTGGTGCTCATAGGAGTGGAGGCTAAAAAAGGAGAAGGAGACAAGTTTAAAAAAAAGAGGATGAAAAGGAAAGGGGAAGGAGAAAAAGGAAAGGACCTTGATGTTTTAAAAAAGGATTTGGGTTTGAGGTTTTTTTAAATTATTTTGGTCATGGCCAAGAGTTACTAAGTCTCAGTGACCAGGACAAGCACTTCCCAAGGCCCTAGCTCTCCTCCTCCTCACTGCCCTGCATCGCATGCAGTCCCCTACAGAAATGAAGAGTACAAAGGTGTTGTACAAACTATGAAATCAGAATGGTAGGACCTTGTACTCCCTATGTCTTCATGCTGCAGAAAAGGATTACACACAGCACAGGAAAATGAGATCTAAATCTCCTATAGCCTCAACACAGGAGATAGAGCCCTGCTGGGGGATCTGATGCTGCCATTGGCAAAAAGTGTCAGCACCCAGTGAAACTGGTGGGAGTTTAGGGCATGCAAAATAAAAGAAATGTAGGACTGGCACTGGAATGTTCATTTAGAGCCCTTGACAACAGTGGGAATCCCTTCCTGGGTTCAGCTGTTCCAGACCAGACTGGAAATGCCAGCCAGAAAACAAAGCAAAGAGATGCTACTATTGCCCTTTATTTATTTAGACTTACTGTAATGTAAACAGACATGAAACCTGAGAAAGCAATAGCTCAGAGCACACCTTGTGCTTTGAGGATGTTTACAAACTGCCAGTCTTTTATGAATAGTATAAGCAGGAATTAGGAAAAAAAAAAATCCCTTGAAGATATTTCCTGGTTCCTGCTTAAGCATGTGAAGGAAGAAAGAAGACTTACTCAACTTGGACCAGGTCCAGATGCACACTGTCCCCTCCACATGGGGCTTTGCTTTTGGTAATGCTTGTATCCGTGTTTGCCATTTGAACTGATGGAGCCCTGAACAGCAGCAGCAGGCCAAAAGAAAAGGTTGTCTGGGGCAGATGGTGGAAAGCCAGGCTTGGCAGCTAATGGGCTGCAGACAGTCTTGAGCAGTGCATGTGAGGGCCAAAGGAGGAGGAGGACGATTCACCAAGATGGCTTGGTGGCGTGGCCCTCAACCAGAGCTAATAAGACAGTCCTCTGTTTCTCTGCCTTTTTTCAGCTTTTTGATAGAAGAAAAACAGCTCTTACCCAAAATCCATTTGGGGGCAGTCTGCGAAGTCAACTGCTCTTTACAAAAAGCTGCTATTCACTTAACAGCATTGTATTCCTGTGAAGTTCCTTTTTGGACATAATTTCCTCATGTTTGTGGTGCTGTAAGTCTGGCTGCACACAAGGGCAGGAATATCCAAGCAGGTGGTTGCCAGAGTTCTCCCTTCAACAGAGCACAGGATCTGCTAGGCCAGGTCGCGCTAGCAACCACCAAGTTTAGTATCTTGTCTGAGGCATCAAGCAACGCCTACTTCTCAAGAGACAAATTCAGAATTCCATGAATGATTCAGTGCTGGCTACAAGGGAGAAAAATCCCTTTCTCCCTAAATAAATCAAATACTCAGCATCCCAGACCTATTGCCATCAAATTCCAGTTTTACTTCTGCTTTGTGCTTCACACACAGGGCCCCCCACACATGACGGCTTTCCTTTCAAAATATTGGGTGAATTCTGTCTCATGGGAGCCCACACTCCTTCTAAAAGGGTCTACCAAATTTCTTGCCCTTGTCATGCCACACGGCACAGCCCATACCAACCTACAGCCAGAAGCGAGGCACATTCAGCTGCCCTGGGGAGAAAGCAGGTGAGGGAATGGATACTCCTATTGTCTTGCTTATAATTCAAATAGGATTTAAGATGTTGCAGGACCGTCCAAACAAGTGAATGCAGTCATTTATGAAGGTGGTGTGGAGCAGATCAATTGGACTTGTGAATAGCACAAAGCTTTGCAGGAAACAGAAATGCTTTGATGGCTGCGATGATGGTATAAGGGACCGTGTAAACCTATTGATTTTCCAGACAATCACAAGCTCTTAAATGTTTACCGAAACCAGTGCCAGCTGTCCAAGTCCTGTCCTACTGGAGTCATGTCACTCAGCCACCGCCCTTCAGTTTCTTGTTCATGAAGAGAAGTGGCAGTGCCTGTGCTGCTCATTCCTGGCCCCGGTAAAGGGCTAATACTAAGGGGCTGAAGGACTAAAAGGCAGGTCCTGAGACTTGTCCCACCTTTCCTGGGGCTGGTGTGACATACCTACCAGCTGGTGCAGCTGACTAGGACTGCCCTCTAGTGCAGGGATCAAATTTGCGGAATAATTTAGAAGATGGGGATAGCTATGAATGGAACAGACACCTGTGGCTGAACAGTGAGCCAGCTCTTGCTCAAGTACCAGAGTTTATGGCTGGCAAGGAGATTCCCAAGTTGTATTCTAAGGGGCACACTGACCATGAATACAAGCCATCAATGTGCTTAAACGGTACAGAACAACCAGTTGTGTCTTTTTTTGTGAAAAGAAGTTCTCCTGCAAATTGCAGATAAATCAGTAATGTATCACCAAATCAGAAGCATCACATCATCATTTTACATATTAGAAGCGTCAGAAACGGCTTTTGGGGGTAATATATCTAAGAGAATACTTGGCTAGTTCATTCTCATGTTGGTGGTTGACTACTGAACCAATTCATGAATCTTCTCACCTTAAAGGAGGTTTTAGAACTTTTTCATAAAAGAAGACTTTTCCGTTGTTTCAAACTACTGAAATCTATTAATGCCCAAGAAAAATATTCTTCTGTGCAACAGTGGAATCAATCACTCCAGACAATGTTAAATAATCTTGGTTTTTCTCTCATTGCTTCAGGCTTTAGAGACATTGTTAAGACAGAAAACAGAGCAATCTCATCATTAGATTCAGCAACCACCTGCAATTAGATACAGCAAGATAAAATTACATTACTGAAGAGAAAAGATCTATTTACAGTGGTTCCACATAGACATCTGAACTCTTTATCTTCTTCTGCACACCTGGTGTATTCTGCCTACACTTTTTATCACAAGACAAATGAATCCGAATGAGCTGGGTCAGAATGACCACATTCTTGCAATCCACTTGATAGCTTCCTGTTGAAAAGAGGTATTATAAGGAGATGAAGTTAATAATGTGAAAGATTCAGAAGAATGGCAATGGACTATAAAGCTTTTTATCTTTTAAAAGCTTTTGTGGCAGATTAGTTCACTCAAGATCATCCAGTCCACGGTATTTTCTCTATGAGAGGCCAATATCTGGGCAAAATATGAGAAATTATATAAATTTGTCCTGTAATCCATAATAGATAGAACTTATTTCAAAAGCATGGTGCCAATGAAGCACCATTAGACAGTCAGTGGTAGTAAGTGCCTTGGCTCTGCAGCTGCATTTAACTCACATGAGATCTATTAATAGATCCCACATGCCTCTAGCTCCCCAATACTCACTAATATACACACACACTTGCACAGCCTGCTGCCCATCCCCAGTGAAGCTTCTCACTCTTTCTGGATTTATCTAGCCTAAAAAAGCTAATTGCCTGCAAACATTACCATCTCATACCCATCCCTCTTCCCAGCTCTTCTGACATATACAAATGGGATCTACCATGCTCTCACATAACTAAAAATCAGCCCGAGGTACTGTGGCCAAAACTAATTTTGATTTCAACAATTTAATTAGATGACTGTGCAGAGCAAATGAACATCCTTCTCTGGTTCCTGGTGGAGAGTTATCCACATAAAACTGCATCATTACAACCTGTAGGTATGAATTCAAGGACAGACGCCATGACAGAGTCTAATTATGGTCAGAGCTTGAAGACATTGTTATAAATTGTTACCACTGCTGCACCTATTCTGTGACTACTTAGAAGATTTTACTTTCTAACCCACAATAAATGCACCTGAGCCGCTCCTTCTGGTCACCTGACTAACTTTCTTTTGACAGTACTATTTGTACCAGTCTTGCTGGATGTATCTTTTGTGAGGTCTCCACTAACTACAGTCAAATGAACAGACTTCAGCAGCAGACCCAGGAAGAGAATCCCAGATTTATAAATGTTTTTGGCACCACACAGCCAGATTTTCAAGTTAACAGCAGCAACATCTGCACACAGACAGTGCAACTTCCCAGTAATAAAGATGTGCTGATTACTTGGTGTGAATTCCCACTGGCTGAAAACATAGACACACTGTGGAGGTGAATGTTTACCACTGGGGCAGCAAACGGGGACTCTGGCTGACAGCAGAAAGATAAGAGGATTTCTTTAAGCAGTTGTTTCTCAAAATGAATCTCACGACAAGCTCACGGGTCTGGTTAAACCTTTGCAGAATCAGACAAAAGGATTGTCAAACAGCTGCCATTTTCAACCTTAATTGGCTTATTTCCTCAGTTGCTTTGGGAAGAGTGTCAGTGTGCAAAGTGATACGTACAGGCATCCTTGCTCTTCCTCTCTCTTCCAGAGGTATTCTTAGCAAACACCTGCTGCCACTGCTCCGGCCATTGAGAAACAAGGATCATTTCAGACCCACTGGGCTTCTCGTCCTTATGAATGCAGCCATACAACAGCACAAATGCAGCAGTTGTGTAACAATACATTGTATTTGACAACAGCTGGAGGAAAAAGAGCATCTAAAAGGACAAACTACCAAACATTTTGTGTCCCTTAATGTAACAGGTAAACACACTGTAAATGGAGTTGGTGGAGTTGGAACAGATCAGCTTGTAAGTCTGAGAGCATAGTCTTAAGTGCACCACTGATCACAGCTGAACAAGTCTCTCTTAAGCCCTCCTTCAACGTTTTATTTCCATGCTTTCCTACAAGGAGACTGACTTAGAAGTATGCATAAATTTCATGCCAAAATATGTCTCTATCTAGCTTCAAATCAGAGTCATGGGAAAAACTCACACTGGCTTCAGCAGAGTTTGCTCAAGCCCTTCATCTATCCTAACCTGCTGCTGATAGCTATTAGTGTCCCTAAACGACCCAGATGTCCCAGATGATAGCACATGAACAGGATATCATACTGATCATAGCATGGAGCAATAACTTGACTGTTCCTAAACTATTTGGAGCTAGTAACTAGGAATGCAGAGATAAACACAGCACACGGTACTTTCACAAGGGTGTAAGGGAGCTCCATGGACTAGTGGGTACTGACCCCACTCCTTTAGGCCCTGTTGAAAACTCCATAGCCTGTAGATCCCAGTTTGATCCCCTTTGCTCTCAGAAGCAGATATTGCTCCTCTGAAGTCAGTGCAGTGCTATTATTCCATAAACACAGGAATAAGTTAATATTATCTATTTTCTCGCTTACATGTTCTTATGCAGCAGTAAATAAAAGCTTGAAGGGGCCTTTGTTTAGTGAAAAGGGAGCAAGATGACTGAAACTTGTTGTAAGGTCAGAGCATGCACAGAGGCTGGTACTCCTGGTAGCAAATGGTAGCTCCTTCCCAAGTTACCCTGCAGTAACACCTCCATGTGTCTAGATACAAGCAAGGAAACAGTCTTCTATCACTACCATTTCAGAACAACAGAACTAACAAGACACAACTGCTGCTCAATTACCATTACTATTTTACAGCATTGTGCAAGATAAAAGCTCCCCCCCCTCCTCCCACTTCCCTAATATGATATTTAAGATCGAGATTTAGTGAATCAGGTAACCTTAAATTCAGTTTTCAAAGCAATATTAACTCTTCCCAGCAAGGCTAGTCAGACAGTGGAATGTAACAGACTGTAATTTTGGCAAATAATTTGACAGAGTAGTGTCATTTTGCCTTTCATTTTAGGAATACACACACATATGCCAATGGGAACCCAAAAGCAGAACTGAAAGGAGAATTCTCTAAAACAACTGTTTGAAAAACTTGATTTATATTACTGATTAACTGCTAGTTATTCTTTACGAGCCCTGTTCCAGTACTTTCCATCAAATATATCTGCCTTTAGGTATTTAGTACATAATTGCTTCCCCATAAGAGTAGGCAGTTCTAGCAGCCTTACAGTTCTAGCAGTCTAGCAGCTCTTACTCCTCTGTGTTTTAATCACTTAGCCACCACTGGGATCTTTAATATAGAACACTGTGGTTTTAAAAATGTCTCAGTCACATTGTAGTTACGGTGCAAGCACGCTGTGAGGTTGAACAGCATAGCCATGAACCCTCCTCACTCCTCTGCTGGGCCAGGAAATGTGCTACCAAAATCCGTGCTACTTATTGCCCTGAAACTGTCCTGGAGTTCCACCTCCACCAATATCTTGTAGCTAAAAATGGAGCTCTCACCTCACCCCAAAGAGGTCGCTAATTAAAATTGGTATTTTTAGACTCCAGGTATAGTCAGATACACCGCAATTGATACTATAAATATTTTGGGGTTTTATTTTCTTATACAATTAGTCTCTAGGAAAAGGACAGAAATTTCACCTTCACTGTAATGACAGCCCAACTTATGAAAATATAAACTGGCTATAAAACAGAGGAAAGAATAAATCAAAAGGCATTCAGTGACTTCAGTAGCCTTTCAACTACATTAGTGGATGATGGCAGAAACAACAAACAATTGCAAAGCAGCAACTGAGTAGCTGAATTTACTGCATCACCTCCAACTGCATTACCTCCAACTGCATTTTAAAGATAATTTTATTTTCCCACTTTTTGCCTTCCCTTTTTATTTTCCCTCCAAGCAAAGAAAGCATTTGTTGCAATTTCAGCCAAGGCTAGAGAGAGGCTTCAGGGAAGAGCAGATGAGAGTATTTGCAATTTCATCAAGTTCCTAATAGCTCAAGTGAGAAACATTGGAGTTATGGATACTGCAATGCTCTGGGTTTTCTCCAGCAGACCGGGTAGACAGAGACATCAGGGGAAATTTCCTGTTCCCTCATGGCTCTGCACAACACTTTCTCACCACCTCTTCAATATGTCCTGATGCTGTGTGTGCAAAGTACAGAAGGCACACCTGAGCTATCTTCTGGCTTGGAAAGGAACCCAAAAGGACTATAGAAGGCTACAGAAAAATGCAAAAACGCTGGAAACCAATTCAACATTGATTGGAAGAGGAAAATCACACTACTTCACCATTTCTAAGACCCATAGTTCAATAAGGCAAATGGAAAAATGTTTTGTTCGATACGCTGTTCAATACATTGCTTGCATTACTGACTTACACAGCCGTATGATACCCAGACATTTTCCCCGTGCTGGTGCATTCACTTTCATAAGACTTCTTGCAGAAAAAGGCTACAGCTGTTAAAAGTGTTTTATAGATGTGGAACGGAGAAACTTAGATCACTTGACTAAGTGTACAAGAATACAGGTCTTTGAAACCTGGACTAATGCTTAAATTATTGTATCTTCCTTCCCTTTCCATCCATCGTTCCAGTTGTTAAGCACCCACCGTGACACAGAGTACCCCAAGAAATGCATTAGGATTTTGATCTGTGTACTTCTGCTTTTTTAAATTGTCCTAAACTCATCCAATATCAAAATAAACTTGAGTAAAAAGGGTCCACTGAGTAGACAATTTCAATGCAAACTCTTTGACACTGGTACTCATTTTCTGCAATGGACCTTGTTTGTATGCATTGCATTCAGTGAGGTTTTGTGTGCCCTCCAGGAAGGCTGACCTGCTCTCTAATGACAAAAGATGCAGTAAAGAGAGCTAAAGAAGAAAATAATTTGAAATTCACAATAATCAATTAGGATGCCCTTGATAGCCATTCTAAGCAGTAGGAAGTGCATTTTGCTTCCCTGTAGTTTTGCAGAGAAGATAGGTGCTTTTATAGGGATGAATACATAAATATTTCAGATGATAAGCTGTTTGCGTTGCGGACTTCAATTTTCCTAGTGCAAGCAAGAAAGCTGCTCTCAACCTTTAGCTTTTGTCTGTCACTCAGAAATATGTAAGCCCTGGACTGGAGCAGGTCTGGTCTCATTACGGGGAAGAAAGTGAGGCAGGGTTGCTACAGTCAAACACAGCAATTTGCTGTGGCAGAGTTAAGCTATATTCCTTTTCCTGCATGTAGGTTACTGAGCTACACAGGTCTTTGTCATTCTATATAAAACTAGAGTAATGTACAGTTATCTGCACTCAGACTAATACATAACATTGTTTTGAGTTACATGGGCTAGAAGAGAGATTTGGATAAATTTAGTAGCATTACTGTAAATTGGTTACAAATTTGCTGAAGTATTATAGGTTTAAGGGAGACAGAGTTTAGTGACTATTTAGTGAGTTCATGTAATTGTAGGTTTTATGAAAGGTGAAGAAACATCATGGAGAAGCAACATTGACACTCTTTTTTCACCAGACAGGGAAACTGGCAGTCAGGCGGTCAAAGCTTCCCTTTCAGAATACCAGCCACTGTGTCAGCTGAATTATCTATTTGGAGACCTCTCCCCCATCTATTCACCTGATTTTTCCCCCCTCCTCTGCTAGGTCCTTGGGAGATACTATTTTGGGATACTATTCTTTTGCCAGGGCAGCCATGTCTGTGACATCTATTTGTAGAAGATATCCTCCCCTGCACTCCTAGATGAGGGTGCAGGTGCAGATGAGCAAGTTCCTTGCTCTCGCCGCTGCCTAGAAAAATGTTTTCTGTATTCTCTTTGGAATTAGGCAACTGAAATCAATTCAGGCTAATCTAGGAATATGCTGGTACCCCACTATCAATTTACACTCCACTGAAGTGGAGCTCAAGCCCAAGTCCAGACATGTATGCACAGAGAGGTACTATATACCTCCATATAGTCAGCCCATCCAGCCCCATAAAAGTTGTTTTGCCCCAGAGGATCTGAGAAAACCCAGAATCAGTCATTTTTGCTTGGGAAGCCAGGGGGCTCAAGCAAAAATGCTAAGTTTATCTGAGTGACTTTTAACCTGAAATCCACTCCCATGTGAATTACCGAAGCTATGATATGTATTGTTGCCAATAAAGAATTCCACAGCCATGTCTGCTGAGGAACTAGAAAACAAAAAGAAAATGATCCCTCTTTCAGGCCAGTTTCCTCCAGCCCCTTAGAGCTAGCAGGTATGGCAGAAGCCAGTAGAAAGGACACAACCAGTTTATTACAGTCTCAAATCTAGTCTCAGTCTAGGATATAAATTTCATCTCCTAACCACTACAATGCAGCCTTTTGGAGCTAGTTGGTATGATGAACATATTCTGCTTAAGTAGCTCCAAGACATTTTTTTCTTCTACAGGCATAACTATTTCAGTTGGAAGTGTGTTCTCTCTCTTTTTTTTTCCCCCCTGCATACTGAAATGGTTGTATTGGCTTCATACACCTTTATACAAATATAATCTTCATTCACAGTAGAGATCACAGAGCTTTAACTCCCAGATATTTAAAACTACTGCAATTTCTCTGTGTAGACAAACCACATAATTTCTAACACTTGGAGATTCATCCATCAGAGTTCTTGCAATTTGGCTTGTCACAGTTTTGGAGAGCTTCCCAAAACTCACTCTCATGAAATATTGTCATAATATCCTTTCCTACAGTCCCACTTCAGAAAAGCAGGCAGAAGTTCCACCCAGGAGCCGCTGGCCTTCAGAGCCTACAGCCCTTTTGCTTCTCTTCCACTTAGCTGACCTTGAGCTGTACTTGCTCCAGCTATTCTCTCCCTCTCTTCTTTCACTGAAGAGTTTGCTCTGCCCTGTCTGATGTTCCTGAGTCATTATCCATGTCTTAAGATACATCTCTGAGTGTCTCATGTGCAAGTTAAATGACAGAAATAAAAGGCTTCACTCTTAATAACACTTCTTAGCAAAAAAGATCCAAACTCTGCCCTTCCATGACTCTCTTACAGGCTTGTGTCTTCTCTGTCATGAGAAGCTGGAATGTGTTGCTGGAATCAGGTTTCAAAGATCTGACTGGAGGATGCTAAAATATCCTCTCAGCAGGAAGAGAATTACCCTAATCTGCAGTGCTATCTGTTATTTTGGAACAGACAGTGAGTCCAGTCACAATAGCTCAAAACTGCTCCCACAAGCTCTGATCCTTTAGCCCTGGCCCTACAAATGTCACATCTACTCCCTCCATCTACTGAGGAATCCTTTCCACAGCCTCAAGGAGGAGCTTGGCTGGGACAAATGCTGAAAGGAGGTGGGCAGTCAATGACTTGGGATGAGCTCAGAAGCATCTGTTCCCGCCAGCTCTTCAGAGCCATGGGGATGATGCATGAACCACAGCCACCTCACCCCACAGCAGCCAGAGGAGCAAGAGTTTGTGCCACATTCCTTCGCTCTTCAGCTGGGGCTTACCTTATAAATCCTCGCCACTTTATTGCTACAAGGTGACAGCAAGGAAAACAAGGAAAATGTGAGCTGAACAGCTCCAAAGACAAGAAAACACCTGTGTGCATCGCCTCAGATGATTACAGAAAGTATCTTGAAATAAAAAAACCCCCAAAACTTACCTTGATTCCTGGTATAAAACTAACATTTCTATTGTTTCTCTTCTTTTCTTTTTTTTTCTGTGTGAAACTAATCACTCTTATCAGTGTCTCCTTGAAATGCTCAACCTCCTCATCTAGTTTTGTCAGACCCGGACCTGAAAAATCCAAACAAGCTCGACACGATGTAGAATGTATCGTAGAGCTCATCCTATTCAAAAGTTTCTGGATAAAGGAAGAGGAATCCCATAAGACCAGAAAGTAAAAGTATGATGTGCCCCAATAGAAGTGTGAGCACAGAGGTGCACTGGGACCTCAAGGCCTTCAGAGTTAGAAAAATCACAGGTGCTGCCTGCTATAATGAAACAACACCTGTTGAAAATAGAGCCATGAGAATCTGATACTAGAGTTTATTGAGTGTCACAACAGCCTCCAGAAATGGTCTGCAAAGATGTCTCACGGGGCACTGCATCAGGCTCTGGGGACAGCACTGACTGACCCTCCACTGGGCACTTTGACTTCAGCCAACAAGCCACATTTGGGGAAAGCGCCATCTCTGGGGATATAATAAAGGCACTGCTTTCAAAACAAGAAACCCAACAGCTGTAGAACTAATTGCAGGCATAGCACAAATTGCTTAGGAGTCTAATTTTACATGTAAATGGCAATTAGGCTCTTAGATCATTCGGGTTAGAAAATTTCACAGTGGACCATCTGGAACGTGCAGGAGCAGTAGTCCTGGCCACATACCACAGACTTTTTTGTTCTCCTGTAGGAGCTCAACTGTCTGGGAGCAGGGTGTCTCTTGCTACTCCATAAGGAGCAGCCGCCCATGACCTCACATTTCAGTAATGATGTCACACTGGCTCTGTACCACTAATTTCTAGGGGACTATTCCCATTTTACCACATTGTAGAGAGGAGAATCTGGCTCACTGAGATGAATGTGTGAGAACTTGCAACTATGAGAAGATGCCACCGTGCCCTGCCCCCTGCATCTCCTACGCCTGAGAGATGAGCCCTGAAGAGAAATACCTGCCAAAGAGCCTCCACCTCACATCACACACCATAATAAAAAGTACTGGTATTTTATTTATGTTGCCAAACTAACAGAAATGATCATCGAAAAACTATCTTGGCAGTGTCTAATAACAAGCTTTTTAGAGGCCTATATTTTTTGCCATAGCTGCAACTCTTCAAAAATGTAATGCTTTGTTTTGACTTGACTAAGGGCTGGGGTGGGTAGGTGGGTGGTCTGGAATCCATATGGGCCACTTTAAGTACCTTAGTCACACCAGAAGCTTCAAGTTGCCACAGCATCCTCTCTGTTTTTCCTGTTAGCAATGATAGAACCTTAAACTGAAAATAAAAAATAAAAATTTCCAGTTTAATTAGTTACAAATCAGTTTTAAACAGCATTTCCCTTTCTAGAGATGCTCAGCTTATGAGGTGTTTGCTGCCTGGTAACTGGTTTCTCTGACTAAGATTTTAGAAATAAATAGCTCAGCATGTTTCCTTTAGTTATTCTGTCACTGACTTGAAATAATACTTTGCTTATTTATTCCACTTTCCTGTGGTCCTGCTTGTTCATTCTTTTCAAGTTCCACTTGTCAGTATTCGGACAGGAGACCTTAAAGAGAACCCTGCTCAACCCTGTGTTGATCCAATGCTCTCACATGGTATCTTGCAGCCTTACACCCCTGAAGATGCTTTCTGATTCTCTGTAAAAGCAACGACAGAGCAGCTCTTTAAAAACGCCTTTTATAGAGTGTCACTATTGAAAATGGTGTACCTAAATAAAAATCCCTAGTACTTCCTCCCACCATGAATGTCCTAGCAGCATCTGCTTGACAGTTTTCTATTTCCTGAAGCAATTTGGTCTGTCATGGTGTCACACAGTACCCAACAGCTGCTGTCAGCCAAGAAGTAGCTTCAGATCCACAGTGGGGGAAGTTTCTGCTGGGCTGCCCAGGAATCTCCACATTTTTGCAGTCCTGGAGAGGGTTTCCTGTCCTACAGGATGCATCACTTCCTTTTGGTTACTGCAGCCAAGCTTTTGCCAGGCAGGTAGCATTTTAAGACTCCAGAACTGCACAAACACCATTTGGGAATGTTTGAGAACAAAATATGATTTACTTGGGTACAGTACAGCCACATTATTCATGCAAATCCACTGCCAAGGGAGTCTTGTCATAACATACCATCTATTTAGGAAAAAAGAAATAAGGAAAAAAAGTCTGCCCTTCCAATAACTGGTGGGACATCATAAATTCTGGGTTCCAAGAGCTTTGGCCCTCCACCATCTGCTGATTTCATTATGTCTTCTCTCTCTTTACTGAGACATCTGTATTCCTGCCAAGGGTTGTTTCTGTGTCCTTCTCTCCCAGCTTGGATAACTGCACTCCTCCCTCTTTTTTTAGGCCACCCCTGTGCTCTCTGTGGTGCCAGCTCTCAAGTGCACCAAGGTGAGGCAGAAAAACACTAGAAATGCCAGAAAATGGGCCCAGATAAGCATCAGCATGGAAATAGTGTGGATGGCTGTGGGACTTGAGTCAAGCACACACCAAAATGACCATTTAAATCTGTACTCATATCCCCTTTAGGTCACAGATCAGCTTTGTCTCACTGGTAGAGCCTCTTTAATACCATTTTGTTTTCTGCTGGTGTTTCTAAGGCTGCAGACAATATGAAACGCAAGAGATGCTGTTATTGTTGTGCTGCAGCCTGGGAGGTGTGGAAAGAAGCCACCAGTGTGACCACTTGCTCCTGATTACATTTGTGTGGATGCCGTCATAACATGTGGATGCTGACTGTGGCGACAGATGGCACCTGGGGATGGCACCTAGTGTACAATGGGCTTTTAAGATAAATGCTTTTAATTTCAATAATTTTTCATTTCTTTCTCGATCATGAGTCTAGTCTTCTAGCTGAGCAACTACATCTATTGTTGTTGCCCAGTGGATTTGATTTCTAGTTTTGCAGACTGCACGGGAGCCAGGATCTGGGCTCCTGATAGATGTGGAGTATTTGACATGGTGCCTGACCACCTACAGTGACTTCTGCACAGGCAGTGAAAGAAGAGAGACCCTGCCTTGACACTGTTGTGGAACAGGAGGGAGTCACAGGGAAAACACACACGCAGGGGACATACTAGTTCTGCACCCCTGCTATTGTGGACAGTCCCTCCTATTGATTATATTACCATACACTTCATGTTGCAAGGAAGGAGAAAGCAACAGGTTTCATCAACCTTGTCTTGAGAGCTGTTTTTTCCTATCCAGAACCAGATGGAAGCGGAAGGGGAACATTTGAGAACCAAGCCAAGTGCACGGTGGTTGTTCTGCAATTGTATTTCCACGATGTGTGGTGTGACCTGTAGTAGCCAGCAGGGCAGTGAAAGCTCCTAAGTGTTATTAATGAATTATGTTACAGTAAAAGCAACACTAAACAGAGGTTGGTAATTTAGTCAGGAAGTATTTTAGGGTCTGATTGGTTTTGTTACTGCAGTCAAAGATTAATTGGGGTTGGATATTTTTGCTTGTCTGGAAGGTTGAGTAAAACACCTGGATGTATGGAGCAGTGTCATTGTGCATTACCAGGGGACTCTGCAGGAGTCAGAGGCAAAGGTGACTCCTGGGCCCGGGCAGCACAATTTCTGACATGTTGTCACAGCATACCACAACATTTTAAGGCTTTTTAAAAGTGGGAGGTGTGCTGACAGAAGCGCCAGAGCACATGTGCAGTCCCAGTGTGATCCATTCGGACAATGGAATAGTTCTTATCTATGGAGATTGCCTAATGCTAAGAAGCCCTCAGCTTCTCTTCCATTAGTGAGTTGTGAAGTTTTTTGCTCGTCTTGGCCACTCTATTTCAAAGTGAACAGCTTTTGGGAAGAAAATACACAGAAAGAAAGCAACTTGACAGTTTGTATCACACATTTGCCTAAGCTATCTTAAAATGCTGCAGAAAATTTATTACACAAATACACCGGCTACCATCACATTTTCCCTTTTCAGAATCTCTGAAAAACACAATCTGTTTAAAAATCACAAATTAGGCAACTAGTAATGATGGCATTCATGTAAAACTATTTTTTCAAAATTATTTAAATTCTTTTCTGGCCTTTAAACTTCTAAATTTCATGTTTTAAAGCGCTTCTCAGCAACCATCACGGAAAGCTACAGTAACTAAGTAAAAAGAAAGCTGAACTTTGGTTAAGCCCAAACCAAACTTAACTCTGACACAGAACCTCTGACTACTGAGGAATTTCCAATAAAATAAGGAAATCTGATGGTAATTGCCATAGCTCTTGAGGAACCTCATACACACACACACACACACACAGAGAATATTCGGAGTAGGAAGAATCAGCGAGTGGCTGGCTTGGGTAAAAGACTGAAGCAAAGATTGAAGCTTCATACTAGGTCTAAGCCAGTAACGAGTTTCAAAATGGCCTATAAAAACAACAGGAAGAGCCTGTAAAGCTATTTCCTGATGAAAAAAGACCTTGTCCTTCAGGGCTTAGGATATCTCTGTAAAGCTGCTTCATTCCCTAAATCTGCCTTTGCTGTCAGCAAGATATACCTGAAATCACATGGCTTTGTAAGGATTATTCAAATCAGAGAGAGGAGTTTAAGGAATTCAAAGCATTGAAAAAATGTCACTCTTTATAAGCTTGTTGGGGAAAACAGTTTGGTTTTCAGGGATCCTAAAGAAGAGAACTGAGCCTTAGTAATATTCTTTTCCCAATCCAGATCAAAAGGTAAGAGGAATGTATAAGATACTCCTCTCCAAGGCCTACCAGGTGGGCCACAGATTCATCTTTCAAGGTATGCTTCAAGGTACAGCTGGCCCAATAATTGCATCTCCACAGGCCACTAAAAATCCATCTTTTCACCTCCTCTCAATTTTTTTTGTCTTTTCCTTTTCCTAACTAACTTCATTCCTTCACCCTATTCTCTCAAACCTTCTCATCCCTACTCCTTTTTTCCAGTCATTTTCATTACAAGATCTGTTGTCCTCCCTCCAGTTTTGCCCTCACAATTCACCTTGTCCCATTCCACAGGCCTTGTTCTGCTCAGGGTATAGAAGAATTGACCCAGGTTTAGATCCTGAAGCAAGATCTTACAGGGTCACACCCTTAAACTACTTTTTCTTGTACCCATTTATACAGGGCTTTACCCTCTTGTTGATACCTGGTGACATCAAGTCCTTCTCAATAGCTGATTTAGCTTGGGATCATATGGCTCAACAAGAGCCAACAAACAAGTGAGTCCTATTGTGGAAACATCTCTTTTTCATGGACACATATTCTCCCTGCATCTCCCATCCGATTTCTGTGTGATGTCTGTCTTGCAGAAGTGACTTCCTTTTTTTAGACATCCCCCTATACAATTGTAGGAATTTTATATATAATTTCCAGAACTAGACATTGCTTTGCTGCCATTATCTCCTTTCTGAATGCTGTCAGGCATTTGGCACTCCTGTGGCCTTCCAAATGATGGCACATAAGCCCTCTGTCGTGAGGGTTATATAGCTTGATTTAGCTTTTCTCCTCAGGTCTGAGTCAGCAGAACTGAAAGCACATCTCAATATCCTGGATGAGGTACACAAAGTAGGTTAACTCTTGGCCTTTACTTACAATGCAGCATCTGACAATTAACGTTTAGCACCTGGTGTTCCATTTGAGGCTGTGGTAGTTACCTGTAGCTCAGACCAGAGGGTTCACACTCAAGAGACTGTGCCAGCCTTTGCTGAGTCTTTGACCAGCAGAAACAACAGAACAGGACCAGCAAGAAGCTGTCAGGATCAGTGCATTGCTCATGCATGCTCCACTCCACAGGCTCCGTTCCTGTTTCTGCTTAGGGATATCATAACAGAACCTAAAGGCTCGCCCAGAATTAAGGGCCAGCTATGCTGGATGACACACAAACATACTGTTGAGGGAAGTCTGTGGCACAAAAAGTTGAACACTAACACAGTTAGACAAAGGAACAAGAAACCATTATCTTCCCAAGATCAAAACCAGGAACTGAGACAGTAACGGTGACTTGTCAAGGTCACTCAAGAATTGAGCAACAGAGATTAGAACAGAAATTTTTATTTCTCTGAGTCACAGCTCAGTGTCTCAGTCACAAGACCATCCTTCACCTCTCACTCTTACCCCACTGGAAGAACACTTCATTCCTATTCGCTTACCTAGCAGCAGTCCCAGCTACAGGCGATAGGGTCCTTCTAAGCAAGCAGGGTATCAGCGAGGGTGGAGTCTGAAGCAATAGAGACCCATGAGCACTCGCCTTGCTGCTGGAGGCATATGACACAGCTGGTGTGCATTAGAAAGGCTGCCTGATTCCTATAGCACCCTCAGATTTCATGCCCTGTGAAGCTGATGGAGATAAGAAAAACTTGCAGCCTGATCCCCCTCAGATTAGGTTTCTAAACATTTCCTTTGTGGCATGTGGAGAGAATCTGAAGGAGAGCTCAACAGCACAGATATTTTCCTGGCAAGGGAAGAGCTTTGAAGCTCTCAAGTGGTCCCAGAATAAACTTCATGACTTGGGAATGAACACTATGTGTTGACAACATCATCAGTTCACGGCTTTAAAGGCAACCTTCAGGACAGCTTTTCTTGTTGCCCACTGCAGGGTTGTGATCCAGACTGACTTTCTGGAAAGAATGGAAAGGGTTAACTGGAACACCTCCATGGGATGCTTCTGTGGGCATGCATGCTCATCTCCATGGACATCAAGGGATGGGGGCATTCACATATGAGAAGCAGATGTGAGCTGGAGCTTTCTGGTGGGCCCAGTCCTGCTGGTTCCCCTCACAAACCTGAAGTCTCACTGCAGCGGGAGTGGAGGGGAAAGGGAATCATTGGGACACAATCTGGGAGAGGAATTGCAATAAACACAGAGACATGGTTTAGGCTGATACAGCACAGCCAGACAGCTTAGGAAACGCCCTACAAATACCGAAAATAATCCCATAATGACAAAGCAGTAACTTACATTAAGTGATTCCTTGCAGAAGATGGATGGGGATCTAAATGGGAAGAGGATGTTGGTCAGATAGATGGTTTGGGATGCCAGCTGGCTAAGAAACAGTGTGGAAGATTTTAAAAGGTTATCTAGTGAAAGTAAATGCAGGGGCAAAATTCTGGCTCTGTTGAAATCCAAGACAGAAAAAGACTTCAGGGGAGTCTGGATTTGGTTGGGGAGATTCGCTGTGCTTGTAGCCTGCAGGCATTGCTCATAGTCACAGCATGGTGCACGTGTGGTACTGCCACGTACTTGAATGCCATCTAGGCCAGTTTATGAGGAAAACTGCTGGTTAGAAAGTACAAACTTCTAGTTCTATCATACACCCTATCTTCAAAACGTTTGAAACCTTGGGAGAGTTCTTGGCTTCAGGCAGGAAACCTAAACAAGCAAAGCTTTCCCTGTCTCTCTGTGTGGTCCTCTGAATGACTTCTTAAATATCTCGAAACAAAGTTGTTTTTCTGCATGAAACTTGGTCTGTTCAGGCCCTACATGATCTACACTTCTACTGTACTGGAAGTTTCACTTCTCATTCCAACCAGGTCCCAGGCAGACAGTGTGCAGTAGAAGCAGTAGCTTGGGAACTATGGCTTGCAGCAGAGTGGCTGGAAAGCTGCCTGGTGGAAAAGGACCCAGGGTTGTTGGGTGGGAGGGGCTGAGCACGAGCTAGTGTGTGCCCAGGTGGCCAAGGAAACCAGTGACATCCTGGCCTGTATCAATACTGGTGTGGCCAGCAGGACTAGGGCAGGAATCATCCCTGTGAACCAGTGTACCCCCTGGTAAGGCTGCAGCTCAAATCCTGTGTTCAGTTTTGGGCTACTCACTACAAGAAAGATATTGAGGTGCTGGAGCGTGTCCAGAGAAGGGCGGTGGAACTAGTGAAGGGTCTGGAGCACAAGTCCTGTGAGGAGCAGGTCAGGGATCTGGGTTGTTTAGCCTGGAGAAAAGGAGGCTCAGGGGGAGACCATATCACTCTCTACAACTACATGAAGGGAGGTTGTAGCCAGGTGGGATCAAACTCTTCTCCCAAGTAACCAGCAATAAGACAAGAGGAAGTGGCCTCAAGGTACACCAGGGGAGTTTTAGATTGGATATTAGGAAAAATCTCTTCACTGAAAGGGTTGTCAAGTATTTGAACAGGCTTACCAGGGAAGTGTTTGAGCCACCATGCTTGGAGGTATTTAAAATACGTGTAGATGTGGTGCTTAGGGACCTGGTCTAGTGTTTTACTTGGCAGTATGAGGTTAATTGTTGGTCTTGATGATCCCAAAGACTTTTCCAGCCTAAAAAATTCTGTGATTCAAACTAGTGTCAATCTGCAGAGATATTCCTGGGCTCAGGACATTTTCTGACAGTGGGAGAACAGAAGAAGCCACAGAGCAAGACAGTCTTTCTTCATCAAGGAGCCCCACACAGCTCCTGGCTTTGTCAAGCTGGAGCTCCAAGTTCGTGACCATTTTTCCTTCTTACAGAGGGAAGAGGAGTAAATATATTATTACTGTCTTACTCACATCTGCCCCCAGTTTTAGGAACAAATCAGTTATTGCAATCAAAACTACAAGCAAAAAGCTGGTGACAGCTGGGTAGGTTTTGTAATTGACATAGCAAAATCTCTGCTGGGTCTCTTTCACCCTTGCAGGTTCTTCCACCTGGCGGGGAGCAGTGCAGGAGAGCACAACAGAGGAGCCAAGCACGACTACAGACAAATGTGTACAGATGTTGTGGCTGCCTTGAGCTGACACAACCTTTGCTGGAGTTCAGTTCACCACTTTCCCTTCCTTTTTCTTATGCCGTATCCCCATACTGCAAGGTGATGCATTGCCACATCACCGCATACTTATTAAAGCCTGTGATGACAGTCCCCCAGCCAGTGAATTCCCACAGATACTTTAATCACAGGCCAAAGAAAGGGTAGCAGGAAACCAGCAACAGGAAATGATTGATGGAGAAGGGGGTGTGACAATTACGCAGCCTGATGTCAGAGGCCAAGAAGGAATACACATGCAGGGTAGAGAGGATCGCAGGACAGGAACGTTGCTTCTAACCACAGAACCACAGAGTTAGAATCTCCTGTTGTTACCGTGATGTGATGCCTCAGAGAAGAGGGGATGAGCCCACATCAGTCATTGAGCTACCGGGGAAGAAGAAGCCCCCTGAACAAAGCAAAAAGCTTTGCAAAGGAGCAGCTGATATATGAGCTGGGCTTCCCTTTAATTATCTTGACAATAAGGAAAGGGATAACTCTCCAGAGGGTAAGACTGAAGTGTGGTAGTGGAGATAGTGAGATATGAGCTCTCAAGTCCACTGCAGCACGTGAGCTTCTTAGCTGGAAGAGAGGATGGAGAGAAAAGGGAGAGAGTGGAACAGATCTTTGGTCCCAGCTTTTTCACAGAGCCTATGGTGCAAAGCAGGCAGAAAGCTGACCAAAAGGATTGCACTGAGGCAGTGTAGCAGTGTTCCTCAGCAATTCAGTCTTTATTTTAAAAAAAACCAAACCAGACACAGCTCACTGCTTTTCCTTTATAACCAACTAAAAAATGGACTAAAAATTTGTATGTGCCTTTATTTTTTCCTCCTGTTTATATAAATTTAATAGCATTTTCTTTCTCCCTCTCCTTTTTCTCATTGCTTGCAAGCAGGAATGTAGGTGTGTTTTCCTTTGGTGTGTATTTTCACAGTATTTTGTAGAAAACCTTTAATGTCTTACCAAGCACCTGTCATCTCTGACAGCAAGTTCATAAGCATTGACATGAAACACCCAGCTTTATGTCTCTTGCTTCTCTTGCTATTTAGAAGCAGGTAGGGGAGAGCACATCTAAATCTCTGGCCGCTATAGCAGTGTCCAAGGGACATATATCTGTGGCACAGGTAGCACAAACTCTAAATTCCTTTTAATAACATTGTCCTTGGATCCATTTTAATCTTTTTTCAGGTCAAGAGTTAGCTGGATAAAATGTTAGCTCATGTCACCTTGCCCTCACACTTTTCTGAGACAAATATGTACTTGATTTATCTGAAGATCTGGTTCATTAGGATTAATAATTTATCAAAATACATAACGGCACTGACCACACTTATATGTAACTAAGTCATTTTCCTTACACACAATTGCTGCAAGTGCACCAAAGTTACATCCATATAAATGGGACAGTAACACAAAGACTGTGGAAGGAAAGAATCTGTAACTGGCTGTACAGTTTTCACCATATCAAATCTGGTTTTAAGACTCCCTATTAGGAAAGACACATGCATTATGAGAAAGGTCTTCATTCTCGTCAAAACTGAAACACATAAAAGTTCTGACACTTCAGAGAAAAAACACCAGGCTTCCACAAGCCTGCTCACCCAAAGGGCTGCAGCAGCACTGACAGACCCCTTCCATACTGCACATAAATTTTGATTCTGAGGACTGCTTTCTTCTCTGACAACTCTTTTTTCTCTTCCATGCATTGTACTGATGGGAGTTTCATGGGGCTCATTGGCTCACATGGCAGCATCAGAGGTTTGTGTCCTGCTCTGTGGCATCACTGTCTCCCAGATGGTTTTCAGTGGATCACAGATTACACTCACCAGCTGTGCCTGGCATGGGAGGGGTGACAAAGGGGAGACAGCAAGTGCAATGTTGCAGAAAATACACAGAGCAAAAGCTGCCTACTGAGGGGACCGTGAGGGGGGAATTAATGGTGTGAGTTCTACCCATGATGAGCAAGACCTTGCAAGTCTGTCATATCAGCTTCTATCCACCGTATAAACCGAAAAATCTGTCCAGGGCTCTCCCAAAGCTCTCTTCCCATTTGTATATGTATATTGCCTCAGCTGAAGTCATAATAACTTTTTTTTTATGTTCATCCTAACACCAGTGTGTTGTTGCTGTGGTGATCTACAACTGTGACAGCTGTGAGAGTGACGGATGGAGCACATGGAAAACCATGGGAAATCAGAGGGCAGAGGATAGGAGCAGGGCACATAAGCCATGTGCTTCAGCTGGCAAGGAGAAGAAGGGAGCGAAGAGCACATGAAAGAGCTTGACTGAACCAGACTAAAAGGGAAGGGGAAAATGAAACACAGAAGAAAGGTAGCAGAGACACTGGCTTTACGGTGAGGCAGAAAGGAGGGATTTGGTAGACAATTTGTTTTACTACAGACTTCCCAAACTACTCTAGCCAAGTCATCCCACCAGTCTGAACATCAGTTTCTCTTCTGTTAAAAGTTTCTGAGAGAGGAACTGTCACAAAATGTCATGGGCCAGGGAGAGTATAAAACAGAACGGCAACCACCTTCTAAGTGATAAAAAACAGGCTGAACAACATCCAGAAAAAAAGAAAAGCTTTTATCTGAACAGTCTCAACAAAGTCACAGTTCATGGAGGAAAGCAAACAGAAGCAGACTGTGATGGAGTTCAATCCATTTCTGCTTGTCTCCATGATGGATCTATACAAAATATATGCAGTTACTATACTTTTAGGAAGTTCTTTTAACTCCTTTGTTGGCATAAGCATAGCAGGGCTTATCCCTAGCTGCCAAATATCATGTTATCTCATGTCCCTCGGCATCAGGGAAGGACACAGGCTTTCTGCTGAAATTCTCCTCCCACCATGTGTTTTCTGTTAATCATTCGTTTGCACCCTGCGTTCTACTGGTGTGACTGAAAGCACAGACTTTAATTTAGGTAAAGTGGAGAAGACCTCTTGGATATGGATGCTGCCAAAGTGATTTGTGATTAGGCAAATATAGCCCTGGAAGCTTCTCAGTCACTGAGTGCTATCACAAGAAGTCACAGAACACAGTGTCTTTCATTTGAGTGAAATATTTTTGAAGAATCTGGCCTCTTTCCTTGCCTCTCCCATTAGAGACTGTTTCTAAACCTGATTGCTCTGATGGTTAGAAGCTTTCTTTCAATTTCTCAGGTAAATTCCTTTATAGTCAGTTTAGACCCAGTTGCTCTTGGGATGTCCTTCAGCTGCAATAATCTTCTGATTTTTACACTCTAATAGATTTGTAGAGAGGAAATCCAGACACTCTCACCCTTCACTTCCCTGGCTGTAAAAGTCTCACTTAGTCTCTCTACATAGGCTAGGAGTCTCCCTGGCCCTGGTATCATGTGCTCACTCTTCTCTTCACCTGTTCCCATTGAAACTCATATTTCTAGGAAGTGAGCAACAAGAATTGTACTCAGTTTTTCAGATGAGATCTCTCTTGAGTCCTGCACATCACTTATCACTCTTCCTTCTCTTTCTGGATATGCTGTTGGGTATTATTTGTCTTTACGCAATTGCAACATTTCAGGGCTCACAGTCACTGTGCAATGAGAGTGTAGTATATTACTAAGTGCAAGTTTTTGTCATTCTCTGGCATTTCCAGCTGTTGACCCACAACAGTGTTGCTGTTACAGAAGCTGATATATTTCTGCATATTAAAGCTAAGGCACTAGGAAAGCCAGCTACTGAATTCCACTCTTCCAAACAGACACCTTCCCTTTCTGTACAACCTGCCTTTGTCTCCCGATCAGCCAGCTCTTTATCTACCTTCTAACCTTTTCATAACTTCTATTTTAGCTATTAGTTTCACTTATGGCACTATGTCAAGTACTTTACTGTAGTCTGGACAGCAAAGATCTCTATCATTTCCCCTATGCAAAATAGTTGTTTTATCAAAGAGAAATACTGAGTTATTCTGGCATGCTCTGCCTTTGACAAACTAATATTGCACTGTTCATCACTGTTCATTTGCCTCCACGTTTTTTTTAATTATTCCCTCCTACAGATTGGCTCTAAAGCTGTAGGCACTGTGGCGGTCAGAAGAATGGGTCTGCATTTCCCTAGATTACACCCTTTTCCTTTTCTTAGAGATAACAGAAGCACTGCATCTGTTATTCTGCAGTCAGACAGTGCCACCACCAACTTGACAGATTAATTAAAAATCCGCCCTGTAGGATTTGCCATTTCATATGCCAGCTATCTCAATATTCTGAGATATTCTGGTCCCTGTGACTGGAGCTGATCAAGATGCTTACGTTCCTGTTTCATCTCAAATGCAGTCATTTCCTTTTCTGTACACACAGTGTTTGCCCCATATTCTCCTTTCTCAGAACTACTGAAAATCGGAGTATTACTCACTTAATTCATGTTGTCCTTGGGTCACACCTATGATCCCCTCGCTACTTTCCCCAGGCATACACAGGTCCTTTCCACATCATGTCACAGACGAATTATTTGTTGTTTCTTTTACTTGCCTTCACAAGATGTATCTCAGGTTGGCCTTTAATCATTCTTAATTAACTTTTACTGTTTTAACCCTCTTGCCCCTCAGCACACAGCAACCCTTGCAGTGACCTGGTGCTGACTTCTGGTGCAACCTGTGCTTTCTGAGCTTCATCACTCTAAAGGACCACTGACAGAATCAGTTTGGAGCCAATATAAAAGAGGTGTCACTGGGACTTCCCCGGGTTTAACATCAGCCATGTTCTAAACTATTAAAAATGAAATGTGTTCAACAAGTGTGTGAAGATATGCCCTAAATCCTTCACTGAGATTTAAATGAAAGCACTTCTGCCCACAACCCAGTTGCTCTGGGTCAGGGAGAAAGAAGCATTTTTCTCTCCTTGCCTGTTCTACACGTTCACTTATTTTGTAGATTGTCTCTTTTGTATTTTTAGAAGTGGATGTTGCTAAGGCAACCAAACTAGCTGAACATTTTGTTTCCCTAAGAACAATACACGTTTAAATATTCAGGCAATTTTCCATTGTTCGGCAGAAATGGTGAGATCAGTCAGATTATCCAGACCAGATGAGGGAAGTTTAGGTTGGCCGCCTCTTATATGTAAAAGCCTTCAGTGTGCTGACAGCCATCCAATAGCTCTGTCCAAGGAGGAGCAATACACAGCAGACACACAGACTACCCTCATAAATGGGGAAATGTTTTCATTTATTTCCTTCCGTTGCACTCCCCACAATAAATTAAAGCATGTATGTATTTCCAGGTAGAGGAGTTACACTCAGCCCTGCGTTGGGCCTGACAAAGGACCTGCTCCTGCTCTGAAAGCACAGCATCAGATAATGATAGTATCCTATAGGGCAGAAGGGACAAAGAAAAGATCTATCTACTTTATCACATCCTTCCATCTTGCTGAATCCATGACTTTCGGGTATATTTCAAGCATCTGGAAAAGATTTAGAATATTCCTACACTACAGTATTCCAGCTGCTTACTGATATGCCCAAAACTGGGCTGGTGATGGGATCCTGCAAGTGACTCCCACCTACCTGTACAAAGCTCACCAGCCTGGCTTTCTGGCTAACTTTGCACCAGAGCAGATTCCAAAGGGGCTGGCACAGCCCATCCCACCGGCTGATCTGTGATGGCAGGAACTCCCACGTTGTAAGTGGTGTTGAGCAAAGTGCAGTGCTCATGCCCTGCAAGAGAGCCAGAACCATGCACTGAGACTGAGATACCTTGAAGTCTGCTTCTGACATGAATATTTTCTAGGGACATCACTAAGTGTGCTTTCACTTTCCCCTCTGGCATTGTGAGATGGCTGAAACTATAAAAACCTAAAGAAAATATGATTCTGTCTTAAAACCGGTTTTCAAAGACGTGCCAAATACTACTATAATGCTGAAAACACCAGGAGGGGAAGGGGGAAGAGAAGAAATAAAAGACTTTAAAAGTGTGAAAAGTGGCCAGCATGTGAGATTGCAAAAGGCATAGAGGTACAAAACCCATGGCACAGTCAAGAAAGGGGATGATCCAGAAGCAGGGAGCAGCCTGATGCTAAGGGATGGAAGGTGCAGAGGAGAGTCACAGTGGGAAGCTGAGTGAGGAATACAGGACTGAAGCTGTCAGTGACAGCAGAGACGCTGCACAGTGGAGCAGGCACTCCTCCACTGAGTGACACACAGCACATGCCTGACTGACGAGTGTTACTACGAGATGGAGCTACTGATCCTTTCCAATATCTAGCTCCGGAAATGTGCTACTCCCTCTCCCTTCTAAATGTCTTTTCAGGAGACAGGAGCAATAGACAATTAACACTGGATTGCAAGTCATCCATCTGAAAAGAGAACTTTAGAAACCACTTGTTTATCATAGTTTGGTAGTTTCTGTGTGTACATTTGTGCTATTCTCTTTCTCTTTTTTAAAGTGAAGCACATCACCTAGAGCATTCAAATACTTTGGCCTAACAACTGATCAGTGAAAAGAAGGTTATGCTGTTCAAAGAACAAAAGGAAAGTTTTCAGGTTTATCTAGGCCAGACCCAAGCATACCAAACACTAAGAGAAGTGTCCTAGGATTGCCAGAGATACTGGGTTGAAATGGCAGTGTTTAGTTTTCAAGAAACCAGCTGGTTCCTAGGATGATGGACACCTGGGGAAAGTCTGAATAACTAGAAAAGGCCATGAATCCTGGGTTAGCTTGGAATCCATGGGAACCATAAAAGAGCCATACAAGTCATAGAACACCTAGCCCCAAGACAAGCTGGTCTGTTTGGCTGTTTTCCAACCCCATCATTTTTCCTGAAAGACAAGAGTAAAGACAAGAAGACAAGATTAGATGTGGCCCAGGATGGACACACATCACATCACGGGCAATTAAACTGCTGCCAAAAGCATTGTTTGGGATGATTTCCATCGTGTCTCTGCTTTACAGCCTCGCTCTCCCTGCAGACTGGACTGCCTACCTGACTATCTCCTCAAGCCCAGGCCCTGGCCAAGCTGGAGGACCAGGAGGAAGGTCAAAATCCGAAACAGGGCTCATGGGTGAGCAAGCTCTTTAGTCAGAGACAAGGGTCTAGCAGATGCTTAGAACATGGCAAATAAAAAGATGCAACTTTTGGCAGAGTGACAGAAAAGAGTTATTCAGAGGTCCAGGAAAGGGGCAAATTGGTGCACCTCAGGCTCACAGTGAGAGAGGTTGGTGAGAGTCATGATCCTTCACACTGCAATACATCTGACCGCAAAAAAAGGTGGTAGTTTCAACTTTTGCCCATGGTCTGCTGAAACTTCTGTGCAACCAGGGTATGGAGCACCTGAGCTTAACATTCTCCTGGGGCAGCCATTTCTAGGGAGTGAAGGAGGGAGAAAAAGAAATGCAAATTACAGACTGGAGTACACTGGGAAAGGGTATCAAAGGGACAAGAAGCAGAGGGGAAATACAAGGTGTGCTTGCTCTCAGTGCAGCCTATTCTTGGAGCACCGGCAAACAACAAATCCTTTGTTTCATCCCTACTGATTCATTAAATGTCAGTGTCTTTGCCCCAGCCAGGTGTTGCCTATAAATAATTCTGTCACACAACTACATCATGTGTCCAAAAAGGGAAGACTGAGATGAACAGGACCAAAACCCAGATAGGATTATTTTAATTTAAGAAAGAGCAGATTATATAAATAATCAACTACTTGCTCACCACAGACACCGTCAGGAGAAAGAAAGGAGAAGGTCCTGCAGCAGTACTATTGGATCAGAGCCAACACAGTGGTGCACCCACAGTGCCAGATGTGCCAGACATCTGCAGTGAGCCTCTCTGGGGCATGAGCAGAAGCCCAGGGATGCTGCTGCACAGTTTATTGTATGTTTCACAGAACCCGGCCTGAGCTGGGATTAGTTTCAAGACCCGGCACTGCCAGTGATATTACTCATACCACTTCGAGAAAATCACTTGCTCTCCATCTGTCTCAGTTTCTTCACCTGTGAAACAGAACCTGATAGTGGCTTTGCAATGCATGACTGCTTTTCTGGCTCTGGCTTCTCCACCTGCTCTACAGCTGCCAGCACTGCAGTCTGCAGGTGGGTCTGCTTTCTGTAGCCTTAACAGAGGCAGCTTTTGCTACAAGAGACCGTGGCTGTACGAATATATGAGCAGAGCAGTCAGTGCTACTTTTATTATTACAGACAGCAGTAGTGGCTGATACAGCTTCTCTGGAAATGTGATTATGGCCCAGAGAAGGCAGCTGGTGCAGACATGGAAGACATGCACGCCTACCACTTTCAAATCCTATTTGTATTCATAAATGTGAACTCGCTGCAAGGTGATTTACTCCTATCTTCCAGTTAGCCAGGTAAAATACCCTCTCTGAACATAAAAATATGACATAAAATCACATAAAAATATCTGAATAGCTCTTTTGTGACCATTCCCCAGTGTAGCCACACCCTGATGAGGCTCTGTGGCCTCTGCATGCACTGTGAATGCTCCATCTAACCTGGGAGAACCACCTCTGTCACACGTAGCATAAAGGAGCAACCAGAAACTGCACTGAGGACAGATGCTGTTCTGCACAGAGTGGTAAGCCTCCCAAATTATTTTTATTATCAGTTTTCTGAGGACAGCAGCTTTATATCCAGTTGATACAAGAAACACAGCTGTGGTCTTAGGGGATTGTATGGATGAGATTACTTCTTTCTCTTTTTTTACACACCTCCCAACTACTGTTCTTATTAAGCATTTAGGGAACAGGAGGAAGGGGACCAGGAGAAGAGGGGGTGAAACAGCAAAGGCAGATGCTCATGTTAGTCTTGTGAAGTAGCTAATCAGATTTTCTTTCTACACAGTAACTTGAATTTTGCCATGCAAAAAGAAGAAATTTAAAATAAAGCTGTGACCCTGTTCTCACCAACAGAGGAAATCACATTTTAAAAAATGTTGCACACTCAAACATGAATGATAAAGTTTTCAAAAGTGAGCAAAAGGGAGGTTTGGATTTTTCTCCAGATTTCACTAGTTCCTCACTACTCGGACATACTCCTTATTTCAGTGCCATGAGTAAGAGGTGTTACATAACTATGCAAAATGCCAGGGATGTGGGGGCACGAATCCTGTCGGGGCTCAGGTATTAGACTATGACTCTGAAAATACTGCCGTGATTTCCATAGCAAATCCACTGAGTCATGGAAATGTTAGGGATTATTCACACTGTGGGAGGAGCCAAGGAAACCCAGATCTGGAAGGAGAACTCTTGCATGAGCCAGCTTCTGCTTAAGGCAAGCAGAGAGCACTTTCTGGTCTATCTGCAAATAGGCTAAATGTCCTTTCAACTAGTTGCACACCATGAACAAATGTTTTTACACACCCTGCCCCCTCTGTCTTAGGTAGCTGTGTACAAGGATGCCTTTGGTACCACCCCACATTCAACCAGCCTGGCTCTCCTAGAGCTTTTTTATACTGCACAAATGCAAAGAATTAGCAGCATATTTATCCTTATATTGGCCAACCAGACTGGAACTTCTTGACAGCAGGCCCAGGGCTGAGGACACAGAGATGAGAGAGGAGGATCTCCATGAGTGAGGGGATCTCAACACAAGCTTAAACAAGCAGCTGTTTGCTTTGATTTCAGTGATAATAATCTTCCAAATGGCATCTTAGGGCTCAGCTGCTGCAATGCTGTTTTTGGAATCAAATTACTAGAAAGGTCAAAATCGTTAACATGTGCTTTAGGAAGAGGGAAAATACCAGGCCAAACCTGTAGGCTTCCACTGCTGAAATATGTCCCCTGGACTAGCAGATGCTAGTATTTTCTTCCTTCCACTGTAGGCAGAAGGGTGTCCTCTCACCAAGGGAACAGAGAAGGAGGTCATTCTGCTTGGAATTCTTTCAAAAATGTGCAAGGAGGCAGAGACTCTTGTGACTTTTTCATAATTTAAAAGGCACAAAACAGTGTTAGAGGGAGTGAATTAATAGATTATGCTCCTCTTACCTGACATGCTCCGAACCTGTGCTGGGCACCATTGTCTCAGTGTTAAAAGAGTATATAGTTATTATTGCTCCTACATCCAGCAGGAGAAAATTACTGTGGAGTTGGTGCTACAGCCAAAGGACAAGACCTTTGGAGAAGAGAATTTTGTTCATGCCTCCACTACATTTGTTGGGGCACAAGCATAATAATGATTAGACTACAGTTCCTCTTCAACAAGAGTGTTAAAAAACAAAAGAAAAAAAAAGCAGACAAAGGCTTCCACAATGTTTGAGCTACAGCTTTGTCTTCCTTGTTTACCAGACACCTCTGTGAGGCCACCTGACGACACCTGATGCTGCAGTATTGCATTAATCATCAAGGTAGCTGGCAGATCAGGGCAATGCATTTTCCTTTTGAACGCATTCAAAGAAAAGTTAAAACATCTGTTGAGAAACAGTGTAGAGTTCCTAATGGAGGCTTATTCTGCATGCATCATGAATACTTTGCCTCTTTGAGCTTGGTCTCACTAATTAAAAGCCAATCTTACATTCTCCAAAATATGGCTAAGACAGCACTGAACACAAGGAGGAGACTGTGCTCAGTCTGTGTTCTTTGCCCTAAATTTTAAGGTTTATCTAGACAAACAGTGTACATACAGGCCTCTCTGCCACTGCTGCATTCAACCATCTCTTCCCATTAAAGTGAGCTGCCTCTACATTCCATACCCCAGTGGTGCTTTCATATTGTCCTGCATACCCCTGATGGATAATAGGATTCACCTTGATATGACAGTACCAGTGTCTCTAAAGCAATCTGGCCCATGAAAAATCATCTTTCTAATTCTTGGGAATGTCATGTGTATTAGCTGCAGCCTTTCTGGTATGAATTCTCCAGAGTGGATTCAATTTCACACAAGTCCTAGCAAGACAGACCATCCTAGGCTAGGAATTCATACCCTTCACAGCCTTTAATCCTCAGAGAAACAAGCAACCACTGCTTTCCCCATACCATCCACCTTTAAACCTACACATAATTTTTCCTTCCTAGAGCAGAGAGGTTCGACCTGGGAATTTGGAGGTCAAATGCTTTAAACTGTCTCGCCCTGTATCTCCCTTTCATATTTGAACATGTTTATGTACAACACTGCTTGTTCACATAGAGTCTTCACCTTCACCTGCATCATTAAGTTAAGCTTTTCCACAGCATTTTTCCTCATCCATTTCCCCTTGACCCACAAAATCCTGTCACCTGAGTTTAATGAGCCATTGAACTTGGCTTAGGTTCAGGTTGTTAGCCACTGTGTTCAAAACTGTTAGTCTTCCAGTGCTTTCCCATAACTTCCCTTGGGCTGCATATTCTTGGCCAGCTACCTACTCATGAATTCTACATCAGAAACGACCCCTCACCAAGTCAGTACACACCAGGCTTAAACCCACCTCGGTGCAGTCTGACAGATGGGCAATATCTGCAGTATTTCTATGGAGACAAGCAGACCAGGTTCCAGTTACCCAGAAGAGAAGGGGTCCCCAGGGTGCTGCAGGGCTGAGGACCGGGGAGGCGCTCACAGAAGCCCTCCAGCCTCACCTGAGTGAGCACCGAAGGACATGCTCCAGTACAGCTGGGCACACCTGAATTTGTGTGTCCTAGCTGAATCTGGCCCAAGGTCATGAACAGCAAAAATGTACCTCTCGTGCCTTTTACTCCTCTGAGAGTTCACCTTTGCTGTATGCTTTGCATGCCCCTTGTTTCAGTTGCAACACGATTATTCTTAAACTTATTGCAGACCACTCTGGCACAGTCTGACTTTTTTCTTTTTTTTATTACTGCTTTGCATTGCTGCATTGGTTAAAATACTGCTACTGCATTCAAGTATTTTGGTTAACAGCTGAATAAATGCTTGAAGACATGAATAATTGCCCTAATTTACTCCATTAACCCCGCTCACAAAATTTAAAGACTCTTACAAGCACCCCCACTGGAGAAAATATGTCAGAAACAAAATACTAGGGAAGAAGATGTTGCTCTGTGCTCAGAAAAGACAATTCAGGAAGGTTGTATAGAGGTCACATTTAGTTTGCTTTTAATGTTTTGGAAGGAGAGAATCTTTCAAACTTTCAGAAGTGGGTACCTGCCTCAAGACAGTGCCCCCTTGACTCCACTTTCTCCAATGGAGACCCTCACTCTTTAGACCTGGACAGTTGTTTGGACCAGAGTGAAATAGCTGCAGTCATGACCTTGCTCTCACCTTTCCCAATTACCACCAATTTCTTTGACAGTTAGTACTTCCGGGGGCAGTGGGAGGATTGTGTCCACCTGACAATGAGGTCAGGACTTGTCTTTATGCAGGAATATAGCAGATGTAGTGAAAACACAAATCCTCTGCTTCTCTTTTCTCTCTGGGGACTTTGGCATCCAGCATGGCCATGCAGAATTTCCTCAAGGAATGGAAAGGGCTCAGAAATGAAAGAACTGGCTTCAGGCCAACACTTGGTCCTTCAGGCAAACTCCTGAGATGCCCTATATGTGAAATGAATTGCAGACCTCTGCCTCTGGGGGAATTAGAGTTAATAGCTTAATGTTCTCAAAGAAAAGGAAAAAAAAAAAGAAAGCCATGCAGGCATTTCAAACCTCCTCGCTGCTGGGCTGTGCATTTCCTCTTAAAGCAGTTTCAGGAGAGATGGTTGTTAGGGAGAGGGAGTAGGATCCCATTTTGTATGCAGATTTCAGTGCTGAATTGAAGGTCTTATGGTCTCATGATGCCAGGGCAGCAGCGGCAGTATCTGGCCAGTCCTTTTGCAGTGATCATCAGATGACCTTGAGATTTACCCAAGCAGGGCAGTACGGTTTCTATAAATATTACATTTTCCAGGATCGTGTTTTCAGCTGTACCAGAGACAATCCTAGTGAAGAATTAATTCAGTTGGGCATACCCTCCATTCCTTCTCACCCCTTCCCTCTCCCCCCGCACTGGCCCTCCCTTACTCCGGGTTGTAAAAAAAGCCTCCGAGATTTCTCTTTTAGCACTGACCTTCTGAGCTATCTAATGATGAAGATAGGAAGAGGCTGCAACCAGACAGTGGAATAAAAAAACCCCTTTTGCTAGCAGGGAAATGTGTGAGTAATATACACACTGTTGGACGGTGGCCAAATCACTCTAGTAACGGCTGCTAGTTCCCCTTACCAAGAAAATGATCAAATGAGAAAGAGGAGCTGCAGCCGGGTGTCAGAAATGCTGAGTCGCAACCGGAGAGTGCCGCATCCGATGGAAATTTACCCAGGAGCCAGCGACCTTCACACGCTGGGGACGAGGACTGAGGGCTTGTAGGGATATCCTGCCCTCGCTCACACGCTGCTCTATTACCTCCACGTCACCACCCAGGCAGAGCACACCCTGGAAAAGCACACCAGGAGATGAGCTCCAAGACAGAGTGGGCTGCCAGGACAGGCTCCATGGCACGAAACAGGGTGCTGCTCTACATAGTGTGCAAGGATGTCTGGCCCCACAGCACTGCCTAGTCCTCGGGGATTACTTGCCTCAGGTAATTAATTGCTGCTCATCTGGCCCCTCCCCTGCTGCTTTGGACACACGGTCTTGAAAGGAGACAGCTGGGTCCAGCTGACCCATGCCTGGGGATACCACAACAGGAGACAGCAGGCAGCAAAGATGACTTCCCAGCTCCCTGCTTTTAGGGCTGGGCCTTGGGTCGAGGTCGAGCTTCCCCAGTGGCTGCTTCAGTGCATGCCCTGTAGCCATTTTCACATGATTTCAGGCCCATGTTGGAAGCAGAATGCAGGAATACTCTGGTTTCACCCTTGTCAGAGGGTCTTAGGTTTAGGATACACCAGAACATCTCATCCTCTCTCCCACATACTGGAGCATAATCAGTGGCTTTGACTGCAAGTTTTCAGCCTCTCCTTGAAAGACGATGAGAAGTGAGGGAGGACGTGCAAGAATGCCAGAGGACAAAGGATATAAGACAGTAAGTAAGAGCTGTGGTTGAAAACAGAGGACAACTACTTGCATCGAGCTCAAAGATGGAAAAAAGAGGAGAAAGAGGTAGCTGGTGCTGCAGTGATGGGGATGCTGGCTAGATGGTGCTAGCACATGCTCCTGTGCTTTTGTCATGAACTAGTACAACATTATTACTGCTTTTCCTTCAGACTGAGGTTTCATTTCCATGGCAAGAGCTGGAGAAACTACTCTCTGTTAATGGTATTGCTAACAGAGAACTGGTAGTCCCCAGTGGAGTTCTTGTCCCTGTCAAAGATGAAGGGCTTCTGGAATATGAGAAAGATAATGCTCTCCTTGCAGCACCGGGGAATGATAAGCAGCCGTCTCAACCCAGCGCTCCTGTGTTGGCTAAACATGACACAAAATATGATATCCTCCTGACGTCATCCCTGAAATCACCCGTTCTCGCGCTGTGCTGCAGAAACTTGTTCTTAATCCTCTGGACTAGACTGGATTAGGCTCCCCTGGCTGTGCTAACAGAGCCGGCTCCAGTCACCAAGGCAACCGCAGGCTCCTCAGCCCCCGCAAGGAGCGTATCCACGTGGCGAGGTGAAGATCCCGGCTCCAGCACGCCCAGTCCTGAAATCCACACACCTTTCATTTGTACACTGTGCTTTTTATTTCGCCGTATCCTGCTTGTGGCAGAGCATCTGTGCGGCTCTTCAGAAGATCCAGGACCAGGTATGAGAGATCCTGTGCCTACTGTGGTGAAAACCACTGGGCTTCTGGGACACCTGCTGGTGGACTGGTGCTTGACACACAAGGTCCTGGGAAGTTCAGGCCTGTACAAGGACTATTTCCGAACTCCAGAGCTTGGATTAAATGTCTCCTAGTTCTCTTCGTGAACATCTGTGATGAACAATGCAGACTGGGGGTAAATCAGATCTTGAATACAGGTTCAGACTTAAAACAAACTCCATATATACTATGGCTTACACAGAGCCCAGCTACCACTAGAGGGAACAGAAGGCCACAGTGAATGACAAAATTAAGAGATTGCTCTCTAAAATGAATGCAGTCGATGAGAAAATAGTAGCAGACATTCTCCATTAGAACTGGAGATGAAATATAGACATCTGATCTGGTAAGAGGAGGAAGTGGAGACTGGAAATGGAGAACAAGTAGGGGTTTTGTATCTTTGCCTGTCCTCCAACCCCATCACCAACTCCTCCCACAGGCAGGGGATTAAAAGCAGACACCTTACATCCAAGTCTCCTTGAAGCTGTTGATAGGAAATCAGGCAAAGCTACAGGCTGGGACAGCATCTCTTTGGCAGAAAAGTAGATATCACCTTTTTTGTGTGTATCAAAAAGAGCTTACAAGCATCCCAAACCCTCTCTTTGCAACAGGCATATGTTGCACATGGAAGCAGAACCAGCTGGGTTTGCTGTCCTGGGCTCGCTCCTGGGTGCTCTGTGAACATGTAGCTCTGCTCTGGACTGCACTGCCCAGCCAGCTTTGTCATGCACAACAGTGGAAAAAGAAATAACCAATATGACCAGGTAGAAAATCGAAGTAAATTTTTTCCAAGAGGTAAGAAATAACCTCAGCTTCAGCAGCCAGTTATCCAGAACAGAGAGAAATGGGAACTAACAATTGAGACTAAACAGTACAAATCCCTGCAAGTCCTTTCCTGTCCTCAGGGTTAGCAAGGGAAAGGCTTCACCAGTCCCTGCTGCTGAGTGCTCCTTCAGAGCTGTTCACACTGCCACAGGTATCCTTTGGTAAGTGCTGGGACAAGAGCAGGGTGCCTTGCTGGGTACCCTGATTCCAGACACTTCATAGCAACCCTTCTGCTGGCTGATGGTGCAGAGCAGCCAGGAACCAAAATGGATACAGGGCAGAGCAGTCCTCACATAGTAATTCTCCCTCAAGTTTAAGGTCAGCTGACCAGTAGTGTGGGAAGGAATTGCACTCTTACTGCCTCTTGTGTCAGTCATTTCATCTTATGTTTAAGTCTTCCCTTTCCTAGCTCATGGATTTATATGCCTTCATCCTCTGTTTTACTACATTGGGAAAACTGCACTGACTTCCAAAGACTTGCTCCTGATTCACACTGCTACAATCAAGAGGAGAAGCAGGACTCCACATTATTGCTCCCAGGGACGAATCCTGAAGGTCTCTTAATCTGTGAAGCAGTTGCAGGGAAATTTGTAGTACAAACAGTCCCATTACTGCCTTTTGTCCATATGACTCATCTTGATCCTGTTAACTGCTACTAACCTATTCCTAAGAAATATACTTTCTTAGCTTTGGGTCAAAACTGTTTGGTCCTGCCTCCTCCTTATGCACAAGTTTTCCTCTAATTCCTGTTGGTGCTACCCTGCCTGGCAGAGTGAATCATTTCCCCTCACTCACACAAGCAAATACTATGCAGTAGGTATCAAAAACCTGCCAGTCACACTGCAATGAGAAACTCAGTTCAGAGGCCCCCAGCTGAGGAGCAGCCATAGCAGAGCTCCACAGCTAGCTCGTGTATGTGGTTCTTTTCTGGCCTCTCTTTTCTCCTGGAGGAAGAGGAAAACCTTGGGTTAAGTACGGCTACAGTCACCATGGCTGCTTGGCACAGAAATCAATGGAAGGGCATGAAATCTAGTCTGGTCCCTGTGATGACACTTTTCAGGTGGGAAGGTACCTTTACCCTTTCCTCTCACCCTCAGGACCAGTCCAGCTACCCCCATTGTCTGCCAAGCACAGCAGCAAAATCCTTATCCAGCAGCAAGAATTTCACCCACAGACTGGCTTAGATGTGCGCACACACAAGTGTTACTGATACACTCGTGGCCTATCTTCCTCTGTCTTCATCTTCAGATGTCAGTCTTGCAGAGGTTCTGGGGCTGACTCACTCCAAGCACATATTCTGACCTGCCCGTGACCTGCATGTCTGAGCAACTCTCCTAGGCCAGCTTTATTTCAGACCTTGGCTGTGAGCAGGAATGATGTGTCTGGGAAGAAAGCTCAACTCCTTTGTCCTTGACAAGGAGGCCTCTGGGTATCATTTGACCTAATGCTGCTGGTGAGATGGGCTGGTGTCACGAAACACAGCAGTAGGAACAATTCAGAGGTCAGGGAAATGCCAGCCTGCAGTTTCAGATCTTCTGTATGGGCAGAATGACCATAAGCCTCTATTTGGATCCCAGTTTAGGCTTGGAATTTGAACCATGAAAAAACAGCAGAGTAGCTGAATCCCAGATCTGGAATTGGTCTTTTCCCTAATCTTTTTAGACAGATGCTTCAGGATTTTTCCATGAGACCCTACACTACCCAAAGAAGAGCATTATGGCCTCATCCCATAGAGCTGTAGATTCTCTTATCAAATGTTATGTTCAATTCTTGACCTGATCACCATGGGAAGCCTGTTTTAAAACAAAATGTGTTTTGACAGCACACAAGGCTAAGCAATGAGATTCTTCTGTATAGCAGATTACTAGCACCTTAGAAAAATCTGGCCTGTCCAGACTTGAGTAATTTCTAGAAGGTTGAGTTTTGTAATACTTTGCCCCCTCAGAAATCACTGGGAGCTTTGCTCTTGATTTCTGTGGGGCCAGGGTTTATTCTAAGGGCATTTCATCTTATCAGAAACCAAAAGCACTTCATGCACTCTGTGCACAGGGGCATAACCTAGCCGTTCAGGGAAATGCTCTCTCTGTAGGACAACCATGGGCTGACAAGACATCCACACGCATATAAAAATCACCACGTCAAGGCCCTGATTTTTCTGAAAATTTTTGCCTCCAAGTGCTATGCAAATTAAGCGGTTCACCTTGGCTTCCCTCTGGTGGAAAATAGGCTGAATCAAGAGAGGACTTACAAACAGGACTTGACAAAGTGTGTAATTCTTTAGAGCAATTAGGGCCCCAGTGTGGGATAAGGAGCTGTGCACTTCACCCCTCTTCCCTGTGTTCATGTCTTAACATCCACTTGAGAAGTTTGACATTGCTTAACTAACAAAAAATGGCCGAATGATTCGAATGAAGCGAAAGCCAAACAAAAAATGAACTGTCTCACAAGTCAGCTCTGCAGCTCTTAAGCCAACTCTCTTTCCCTACAGCCAGTCTGATGCCAAGATATTGCCATACTTTTGGCAGGAAGTCACACCTGAAGAAAGGAGAAGTGAAACTGTGAAGCCATACGTTACCTTAGTACAATCACACTGAGGCAGGTGAGCCTTAGGGAGGTGGGGAGCCCATGCTTGAGATATGGAGAGAAACTTGCCATATGCCCAAGGGCCTCACATCAAAATGCACTTTATGCACTTTAATATCTGCACTGTACATAATCCCTGACAGTCTCTAATTTTGAAGGGATACATAAATATAAATCTAAATAGGGAGTGGGATACATAAATACATACAGTATTTTACTAAATAAATAACCTTTTTCACACTTGCTGCCTCATGAGCATATCTTTACCTACAATGAGATAAGAGTTGTGGTGGCTGTTTGGAAGCTCCAGTAAGAAGTGTTTCTGTCACAGAGCTTTCTTCTCGCTCTGATGTTACAAAACCAAGGCTGCTGTGGACTGCAAGGTGATGGCCAGTGAACCTCAACAAGCCATGAGATGGTTCAAGCAGTGCAGGCTGGTGACTAAGCATTAACAAACATCAGTCAAAAGTACAGCAAAAGAGGATGTCAGAGAGCAGCAAAACACGATCCTGCGGCGAAGCTCCAGTGAGGTACAGAATATGTCACATCTTCCATGGCGAACCCCTTTCCCTTCCCGCTCTTGGCAAATCCTGTCCCCTCTCCAAAAGACTTCTCTTTGCAAACAAACAACAGGGGTGAGGTTTACACAAGGGAAATTCTTGAGCATGAAATGCAGAATACAAAACACAACATCAGCCTGAAAATCCAGCAATCCATTATCATAAGCTTACATGAGCCACATTTTCCATGTTTCTAAAACACAACCAAAGTAGCTAACATCTCTTATGTGGCAGGAATCCAGAGAAAGAGGCAAGCCAAAGCAAGACTGGGCAGTCCTCCAGCAGAAAGGGTTAGCTTCAAAAGCTGAAGTGCACTTAAAACTTTAAGGGGGAAAAGAGGCCAGCTTTAGATGTTGTTTTATCAACCATACATGGATTTCCAAGCTGATGAGAAGTTCCTCTCGTCAGATAAATACTCCACCATTAGGCTACAGTTTCCTACATATGAATGATGCCATTTAAACAACAGGAGCAGGTTTCATCATTCCATCGAACAGCATTGACACTTGCTATTTCCAGTACACTCTCTGCTCCATACATGGGGTAAATTTCCCCCCAGTAGAGTAACTACTGCTTACTTAGCAGGAGTCCAGGGCAGAAAGTAAAGAGGATTGCTTCTACAAATGAAGAGTGGTTGGGAAATTCTGAGTAAGACAGAATGCTACTAGCATCTAGTGAGAAGTGGCACAGATGCTGTGAAAATCTCTACTCTTGTGGAAAATAGCCCAGCAGGGAGCTCCTTTCTTGTCCCACCTGAAAACTATCATTTCCACCAGTACTAGACCATCTCATATGAGGCTGCTGATCCACTTAGAATTGGCTGAATCCCTTGAGACTCTCCCAGCCATGCTGTTACTCCAGCCGCTGATGGTTTTCTTGGGTAGAGCTAATTGGAACATGCTGAAAGTCAGATCAACTAGTAGCCATCTTATCAGTATGGGGTTACTCTTTCTTACTGCTGTTTTGCCATGCCTTGTTCATACAGATAACTGGTGGCTGATGCAAAACAAGTAAGAAGAAAAATAGGTCTTTAAAATCAAGATTTTTTTCCACTGAGCACACTCAGACAAAAGACAGGATTTCAGAGATCTTGTGGTGCTTTTAGGAGAGAGACAGGGAGAGACAAATCACTTTAGGGAAGCTTTGAAAGGCCAAGTAATCCCAGCTTTAGTGATCAGCAGCATGTATGTTGCATTGAGCAGGATAAAGGGGCTGCAAGCCTGCTTTTATCAAGCAAGTGCAGAGAGAAGAGCTATTCACAACACAAAACCACTGTCGTGACACTTAACCCTGCTCTGCTGACAGCCTTAGTGAAGGGAGCAAGAACTGATTCACTTTGGAGACTGAACTCCTTCCTCTATCCAGGAGTGAATGTGAGGGAGTAGGAGCACTAGGAAAGAGGAGAGGAGTGGAAAGTAAAAAAAAATTGTTCTCTTATTGAAATTGGCAGACAGCTCCCCTGGTGTCCTCACATTGGCAAAGAGCCTCCCCTCCTCCTTAGCAGCTGCCCCTTGTTTCAATGTATTAAAAACAAGATAACAAATCTATCCAGAAAAGACATTTACACTGTGACTAAAATACAAAGAGTGCCCACATCTATACAAATCAGATTTTTGAATTGGCTATTCTTACTTCACAGAGTACATTGCCGAGAAGTTTTTAAAATAACCACGTGCAGAATTTATGGGGTTTTTTTTTGAAAGGTAAAGAGGAAAAAATACCAACCAGAACACTCACTCAAACCCTAAACACTTTCCTTTAACCAGCTGTTGTATACACAGATGATTGTCCTTTTTTTTGGGGTGCACTGCAGGGCAAACCCTTCATCCAGGAAGAATGTGGGGGTTTTTTCAATGTGAGACTACTGAAAGAAAATTTATATAAGGAACCTTTTTTGAAATACAGGCTGAGAAAAGATGGGATCCATCCCCACGTACTCCTGCACATAGCCATACAAAAGATTCTGAGTCCAGAAAGTCCCACGGAAAACTGTTTTGAAGTCTACACACACTGCAGGCTCCACAACATTTCAGAATGACCTGTTTATAAAGCAAAATACTAATGGCCTATAACAAAGTTGAAAGCCAGCACTATAATGGGCCACAGAAAAAAAACCCAGGAGAAATGAGAATTACTGGCAGTGTCCAAGGTCCCTGAAATAGCTGGGAGTTTGCTATGGAATTTCCTAGCTGTTAGCATGTGAAAGAGAAGCAGGACTGGCAGCGTGTAAGTCTGCATGGCGTATGAAGTGTTTGGGTATCAGATCCAGATTCAGAAATATAGAAAACAAACCCCACTTTCAGGGATAAGACCTGCTGAAAGAGAGGATAAGACATTGGCAAAATGGTAGCAGGAAAGGAAGACAGGAGGGAGAGGAGGCACAAAGAATGGGAATGGCTAAAACCGGGGAAAGAAATGGTGGTGAAGTGTTGGGGTTTTTAAAATGCCAGTTTTGTTATAAACTCAGTGCATGACCTTGATGACAGGTAAACCTTACCACGCTTTTCCTCAGTTCCCCAAGTCTGTAAAATAGATACAACATTTCTGTACCTCAAGATTCTTAAATGGAAAGTGCTAGAAAGCTATAAAATATACAGTGTAAAAAAAGTATCAATTAGGCATAAAAGGAAAAAGCCAACTCAGAAAATAATCACTGGTATCTGTGGAAAAATGTCATTTTGGGTGCCATAAAGAGCTATGCCATTTATATTCTTTAAAAGAGGCATGGCTGAGAAAAGCAGCACTCTCTTACTACCACTGAGGTCCCAGCAGACCTTCCTGCTGGAAGAACAGACACTGTAAGCAAATAAATGCTGATGTGATTGTGATAGTGATTGATGAAGGAAGATCAAGATCTCATTGTGTTCAGCACTCTGAACACCTAATAATCCTTACTCAAGAGCCTCGTATTTAGACTGTAAGCAAAAGGCAGTAAAGGACAGAGTAAGCTGGTAAGACATGTATATACAGCAATGAAATTGGCTTTTCTAATTGGATTTCATCTTGGTGGAAAGATAAGTGATCCCATCATCCAGGCCTCGTGTTTATAGGGATCTGGATCTGTCTGTTGTGTATGAAAGCAGCCAGCAGTTAGGTGTGAAGGACAGAGACTGTATCAGGGAATTCGTTGAGCAGTAATATATGCAAATTATTATCTCTGCAGTGGATGACAGCAAAGAAGGAATTTTGGCAACATCCTCTCCAGGATTTTGCTGTTCCTCAGGGAATCTTCTGACTAAGTGAAAGGCACTTACGAGGTACATTATTTCATTATTTCTGCAGCTTGGGCACTCTTTTGCCTGCAGTGCTGCAGGGATCTTAGCATGCAGTTTGGGATTTTGCCAGTCAGCTCACTGGAGTACTGAAGCGAAGCAATGAAGCCAATGCAGCAAAAATGCTGATTGTACTACAGTCTGGGAGAAATTCTTTTTGTATTCAACTCACGGTAAAGCCTGATACATTGTCATAAATCCTCTGTAGCAGCAAGAGAGGGACAAGGGAGAGAAGCCTGCTGTCTCTGCTTTTCCTGCACAGTCTATTCTCAGCACTGTGCGTCACGCTCTCCTTCATCACTCTTCATCACTTCTGCACAGTTCAGGAAGATTCTGACATCTGGGTTTGCAGTATTATGAGTTAGCAAAGGCCTTTTCCACCACAATCCAAAGACCGCAAAAGCCAGAGAGTTTCTTGCTGTCAAACCACGTTTTTGCTCTGAGTAAACTTGACAGAATAAATAGAGACCCCCTTAGCGGCAATATTAAAAACAATTTTCAGAGTACAACAGCACTTTAAATGAGGAAAAAATGACACAAGGCTCTTGGAAGAAATAAAAGCAGATGTAAATGTCAAATTCATTTAATGTCAGGAAATCACATATATAGAGAGACGGGTCCATAGCAGTTATTATAACCACTGGCTAAGAAACGTTTTTTTGTTTTCTGCTGAATAGTTGGTACTTTTTTCCCCATCTTCTTCTACAATAGCACAAGACTGTGAGCTCACCTGTGAGAAGACAGAGAGCGAGAAATAAGCAACAATAGTAAATAGCTGGAGAACACGGGTATTTGCTTGGGGTTGCGAGACATCGATTGTCAAATCCATAATGAGACAGTAACTTGACAACTGAGTTTACAGCATCAGGCCAGAAATACCAAAAACGAGCAGAAGGCCAAACAGGAATACGAAGAGACTAAGTAATTTGTTTAAGGATTCAGAACAGTAGAGTGGCAGAGCTATCTTGAGCTATGACTAAACCCAGTGTGTCAAGATTTATTAACCCAGGATTCCAGGATTTACTAAACCAGCAACTCCCGCTGATCTGTTGATATTCTGAAGCTTAGGTTTAAATACACAATATTGTTGGAAGGATGATATAAAAAGGGTTTCAGGCAATTAGCGCAGTTCTTTTACTGGGTGCAAGGTTGCCATCTGGAGAGCTGCAGCACTACTGGGCTAGGGACACTGATAGTTTCACAGGCAATTGGTCTAACCCACTGCTGACATAAAAGAACACTGGTGTACTCTTTTTAATTGCTGGGTTTTGGATTTGTCATAAAAATAATGAGGTGAGAGCTGGCAAATGTGTCTAATATAGGCTGGGAAACAGTCTGGCTTTTATTGCATGTGTGGCGTGCATCTGCATCCATGTTGCTAAGCATTCTAATGTCACAGAGACAGGACATGCCTCCTGAAGTGAAAAATATACCATTTTCAATATCATGCTTTGAAGGGTGTAGTGATAAAGAGAGCTACAGAGCAAGAAGTGCTTCAGTAGCAGGGTAACAGCAGCTTTGATTCTGTTACCAAGTTCCTCTGGTCACAAAGATATTACATCAGGGTTGTATAACTTATGCTTTCTGTTTGCAGGTGGAGAAATGACAGGCTGTGCATTCTCCATCCTTGGAGATATTCAAGACTGGATAAAGCTGTGAGCAATCTGGTCAGATCTTCAGCCAACCCTGATTTGAACAAGAGGTTGATCCAGAAACCTCCAGAGGTGTCTTCCAACCTGAACTATGCTGTGCCCATTGCAACATAAAGATGGTGTGGTGTTGCTGCCCATGCTTAGCAGAATAGCAACTTCTGACATTTATTTCCTGGCCAGAGGCAAGTATTTGATGTCTGCTGAAGACAAACTCTCCCATTTTTCATGCTTCACCAGAAAGAGTCACTGGGTATGGCTACAGAAGCAGCTCAACCCTGTAGTGCAAGACTTATCCACAGGCATTTCCAGTTAGCTTAAATTATGAGCTCCTAAACCAATGAGTGCTGACATTTTGCATTGCCCTGTGTGGACATAAAATGTAGCCGGGCGTTTAAGTAATGAGCAGGTATTTCTCTTAATCTTGTCATGTTCCCTTGAAGGCAGTCATGAACTACAACACAAACTATTCCCTAGTGCCTATCATGCCTCACGTTATGAATAACCCAAACATACAACTTTGCTTCCAGAGATTTTTTAGAGTTCTGGTGATTCTTTTTTGTTCTTTCCCTATCTTTCCACTCACTGGCAAGTATTTTCTCTTCATTTATGTATATAAACCACATAATAACACCAAGGTTATGCACTCTCAAGGCTACTCTTCCACAGACACACAATCTTTTCTCGTGATGAGCAGTGATTGTAAATGTACTAAAGCTGAGAAGAGACACAGGGAGCACGCTGCCCTAACAAAATTGTTGGAGCTCTCAATGCGATAAAATAACTTAGAATGTAGCACAAAGAAAAGGGAAAGGATACATTATTCTGTGGATGTAGTTGGCAAACTGCCAGAATTTGATGTGATTAGAAAAGCTTAACACAGTAATAGCTATATGGGCACTTTCCTGCTTCTCGGTGAGCAGGGTTAATGCTGGTATCTAGTGCGGTGTCAGGCACACCAACAAAATACAAGAGTGCTCATACAAACATGGCCTGCCATGTGGGTTGGCCTAAGGCTCAGTAAGCTGTGTGGTGCAAAGGTAAATGTGTTTGAGAGGTGAGAGCAGGCTCAGAAACTTCGTGGCTCAAGCATATAAAGACCAGTGAGCAAAGTCGTGTTTCAGGGGCTCTCAGTTACGCTTGCTGTGGCAATGAGCAGGAGCTGTTCTGGCCCAGCCTCACAGAGAAGCGAAATCGAGAAGTAGGCAATTTGTAGCAATAGTGGTATTTGTAAGTGCTTGCAAGAACAAAGGGGTGGGAGGGAAGTACGCCATGGATCAGAACTAATTATGGCAGTGCAGAATTACTGCAAAAAAAAGGGCATCACCTCATCCTAAAGGACTAGGGGGACCAGCTTTTGTGAACGTCAGAGTAAAAAAAGCTGTACCTTGACAGGATGGTGCAGAGTGGGTTAAGTAAATACAATTTCGGTTATATGCAAACTCTACCAGAACGGTATCTGATCCAGGGCCATGTCAAACCTGCCTGTCACACTCACTGAAATAGTTCAACAGCCAGCTGAACTGCAGGACTGTCAGGACCTTCAGTACCTGACCATGCTCTGCTTGTTTGAGCAGATAGAATGACCACAGAGACTGGGTGTCAGACATTGTCTCACTCTCCACATTCCAACTTTTTGTCTGCAACCGCAGATATTTCCCAGGTGAAGGCAACCTTCCAGTGAGCTGTTAGTGGTGTCACCTCTGTACAGCAGCAGAGCAGGAGTTGTGCCTAATTAGCTGAACAAAGTAACAACAAGGATGACCTCCAGCCACCCACTGCTTATAAGACAATGAAGCAAGATCTGTAAATGCCATGTAAAGAGAGACTTGGCAACAGCAGCTGCCAGTCACACTTGGAGAAAGTCTATTAGCAAAGGTGAGGAACTTGTAGCATGAGAAGGCAGATCTGACCTAGCTTTCATCTATCTGGCTGAGACACCCACAGCAACAGAAACAGGGATTCTTAGCAGCACGAACCGATGGCCACACAAAGAGGCAGGGACCCCAGTGGCTCTCTACTCTGCAGTGCTGGCACAGGGGGATAAGTCCCAGAAGGAGGGGAAGAAGAGAGCCGTGCACAGAACAGCAGGGTCTTTTCTGAGGCTGAGCAGACAGCCCTCAATTGGCACAGCCACAGAGAGCCGAATTTATCATCCACCCACAGACTCTGGGACTGCCGGCTTGAGCACTCTCATTAGCAGCTTCAGTTCTCATAGGCAGCAAAGAGGGGTGGCATGTAGGGAGGAAGGAGGGTGAAGCAGCCTGGGAGCTGGGAGGACACAAGGACAACAAGGCAGGGTGAGTCAAGGAGCCAGATAGCACTGCAGGACTGTGGTATTACCTCGGTGCAAATGCCAAGGAGCTGCTTTTGAAGCAGGACAACCTGTCCTGTAACGACAGGGTTAATTTTAAATTGGCAGAGAGCTTCTGGGACTTTTTCACTTCCACTGTCAGATCTCTGGGGCTGGCAGTTGCTAATTACAATAATATGAGGTGACAGTCACATGAGAAGTGATGGATGGCTGAGTGGGGCTGAAAATCCAGAAGGTCAGATCACAATGAATTATAGCAGCAGGGTACAGAATCCCTTTCCCCAGATCTTCCTTTCCTGTCTCCCCATTTCTTCCCCCCACCATCTGCAGCATCTCAAAAGAAAAACAGTAAAGAGAAATCATTCTCATGACTAGAATGCAAAACAGATGGAGGGCGCCGGGAGCTGGGTTTCAGTGTCACTCCAGCTATCCAAATTCACAAAGCACACAGCCAAAAGGGACCAAGTAAGCATCTCATTTAATTTCCCACATAACATGGGCTGCCAGACAGCACCTGACTTTAGTGACTGTTAAAGCAAAATCATTATGAACTCTTAAGATTTTATTTTGACACAAAGAAGCCTACACAAAGAAAGCACGAAACTGGAATAAAACACCAAGAGCTCTGAGTGTTCCTACTCAGTATTCACTTTGCATGGGCCTGAGAGGTCATGCAGAGATAGGGTCCTTCGCATGTAAAACTGAGATACTTCTAAGTCACATTCTCAGCTCTTTCCCCCCTTATCTAGCTCAGAAAAAAACCTGGCTTTGGTTCAGCCCTTTCCCATGACCAGCAAGAGAATTACAGCTACTGCCATTCTCACATAAAAGATCACTTCAGCCCTGACCTCAGACTTACCCCATGGGTCTGAGCAGAGTTATTACAAGTGATTAGTTCAGATTTTCCCCTTCAGCATTTCATAGTGAAGCTATGAACTCTTGGTCACAGACTATGCTGGAGAAAGCCATGTGAGAACTTTCTAATGATACCAAAATTCTATGAAGGAGGAACCCGCTCCCCGTCCACAACGGATGGTTTCCATGACAAGCATCACAGCTGACCGATCTCCTAACACTCTTCAGTCGGACACCTACAGTCACACTCCAGGAAAAGGGTGGCCCATATAAAGCCTCAGGTTAGTAGTCCATGGATTTTGAAAATGCTGCAGCTGTCTGCTGTGGCAGTTTCTAAAAAGTGTCCCATGGATGAAACTGAAATAAAAGTAACCAAGCCTTACATGGAAACAAGCTTTGCATTGGACTTTAAAAATTAAAAGTATGGGACTGGTACCTCTGTTGTGTCTCTTCTCAGATTATGAAGAGTACCTCAATAATACTTTGATTGCTTCTTGTAACTTCTACTTTTAAATGTAACATTTTTCCTACTCATTTTATCACAAAAGACTTTCTCAATGCTTCAAGAATCAGCTGAAGCTACACATTTTGAGGCCAAACTTATAACAAGTTGAAAGAAAGAGAGGGTAATTTATCATATACAAAATTCCTTATGTGTTAGGTTTAGTAGCAATTTCACTCAAATGTCCAGTGAGATCACTGGAGAAAAAGTTTCTTTCTGAAAGAGTCATAAAGTTTTAGAACATTTCTGTCTCTGCTGATCTGGTGATGACTGCTCTTCCAAGAGAGCTCTCCAGCTGTATCAGGTGCAAACCAACAAAAGCACAGAAATAGCCAAGCTTGAATTTAGCTCAAAGACTAAATAGAACCATTATATTATTATTTAATATAAAGTTTTGTATTAAAAGCTACACACACACACACACACGTACACACAAAAAGGATGAGTGATGAAAAGGGAATTCATTTACTCAGCTCACATATTGAAAAGGTCCTGGCAAAATGCTGCCTGCAAGCCTATGAGGAGGTTCAGCACTGACTCAGCCTGAAGCATCTGGCTCTCTCCTGAATCAATGCCACCTGAATTTCCTGTATCCTCAAGGCTTTTTAAACTTCTTTTGGCAGCTTCACCTTCAGACACTGTACTCTGACTGTCTAGGCTTAATACAGGACTGGAACTAAAGATTTGGTGTGGGTTTCCAGCTTATATAAGAGAGAGTGATAACAGCAGCTACAGCAGTAAGAACAGACTTTGTTAGCAAAAAAGCACTAGGTAAAAACACCTCGGTTTTAGCAGTAACGTGATTGGAAAGTACCATGCCCCGTCCTGACATGTGATACTGTAATGGCAAACACTCATCAACTTGTCTTTTCCATACTGTAAGGATCCTGGAAGGGTCACTGTAATCACAACAACTTCAGGGATTGAATATATTAACATAAATGGTAGGAGTTACTACAACAGGGCAACTTTTACAGCATGAGGAACGGGGTGGGGAGGAGCAGTTATGCCTCTGCTCTGATGAAAGCCTGAATTTGATTAGGATTAAACCATAGAGAAGGCTGTTCAATTTCAGTGGGTCTGAACAACAACAACAACAACAAAAGCATCAATTTCTGTCCATAAATTGTGCATGACTTCTACAATATGTACGTAATAGTCAAGTTACTGAGTACCTCATGGCCGTATTTGAAGAATGGCTGTACCAGAACTGATTAAATATCCCTTAGTAAATCTATTTGAAATTATTTCTGGAGACAGATCTGTGGAAGTCTGTAATGATGGCAATCAGTTCTTGGGTTATTTAACACCAGAATATTCTGGATAGCCATTCGAGGATCTCTGTACAAACTCTGCTGTTGCTAAGGATGCCTCCCCTTGCACAACTCAGCTCTTTTCCAGTCTCCAACTTTTCCCTACTCAAAGTTTAATGTGAACAGGGAAAAGTTTGTCACAAAGGTTTGTGACTGTTGCTTTTGAGTTGTTTTTGGGGGTAATCTGATCTGGCAATGACGATCAATCTGAAATAGTTGTTTGCTGATTACCTGAAAACTGAGTTTTCAAAATAAAGGATCTCAGACTCACAGAAGGAAAAGAGTTACCATGGCATCTAGATGGTTTCCCAGACCAGGAAAATTTGTTTCAGTTGTTTCTTTACCAGTGTTTCAGTGCAGCTTTCTTACTCTTTCCTCAGAGACTTTGTGACTTAAGTTTTGCTTTTCCTGTTTGCTTCTATTACTTAATCCATAATTTAATACTACACGTGCAGGAAGGAAGCTATTACAAAAGCAATTCAAAGGCTTATGTTAACTTGGAAAAATAGGACTGCAGCTAGCACTTTTTTTTTCTCCACAGCAATATTCCAGGTGGTATCATATCAGAATTTTCTACAGCTGCTTCCAAGGAGAAAACAGCTCTGCAATATCCTCCAGTATCATAGAACCTTAAGTATTAGCTTTCCTTTTACATGGAAAGAGCTACATAAAGTAGAAGCTGAACCAGCATCTCTGTAGGGAACGAAAAGGAAGAAGCAGGAAGAAAAGGTTGGGAAAATGTGTGCTTTCCCAGGACTGGAGTAGGATTTTAAACTCCAGTCTAGATGCTGGAGTTTAAAATCTCTTTCTAGTCCTGAGGTAGTGGTGGACACTGGGCAGATCACTGGATCTACTGTGCAAAGGGTTTTAACCTTTCCTGTTTTTCAACAGGGTGGTTCAAAAGGCTTAATCAAAATACTTTGAGAACATCAAGTGAATGGAGCTACACAAAATATCATTAATAGTAGGAAGACTCCATGAACTCCAGCCTTCACCATATACATTACTCTGAAAGAAGATAATATCTCTGAGCTAAAAAGTTGACTAGGATATCTTTTTATCCCTTCTGAAGCACAGTCTTTCAGCAGCTTTTTCCTCCACAATACCAAGGCCTCTGCAATCTTTTTTCAAAAACATAATAAAGGCACCCCAACTCCCCAAACTTTTATGATAACTGACAATGTAGGAAACTTACATACATATATATATGTATATAAAAGCCATGCTGCAAAGATGACAGGAAAAGTAATCTGTAATTGAATTTAATTTACAGCTCCTAGATCATGCAGCCTCCCTGACTCATCCAAGCCACTCTGCTTTATCAGAACTGCCAGCATCACACTGAGACAGTGTGCAATAAAATATGGAAAATATGTTCACAGTGTGTGACCTCAGTGATGCTATGAGCTGTCATGAAGAACACTTTCTTCTCACAGTGAAATGCCACGATGCGGTTCATTAGCTTGGAAGCAGATGTATATTGCTGCTGCTACTGGCACTGCTTCTGCCATACCTGTTTTGTGTACGGAGGATTCAGGGCTCAGGATATACACACTCAGCCTCCTTCACCAGCCCGAAATGCAAAGCTTTACTTCTGGCTATAGTCCTGAGTAACATGAGATGGAATTACTCCTGTGCATCTAAATGGTGAAAGGCTGTGAGGTAACACCCTCATTTGCTCCTTCTGCCCTCAAAGTGGGGTAACAACTGGCTGCCCATGAGCCAGACCTTTGCAGACACAGGAATTTAAGCAGCACAGATAATCCAGTAAAACCACATGACACTACCTTCATGAAACTCAGTTTTGTAGATACAGATCTAGATGTACCCGTCACTGATCCATTCTGAACCCGCACTTTTTTCATTGCACCTCTAGCATCTCTGTGTTTGCCAAATAATAAATAAAGCTTTACCATTCTTTCTCCTATTTTAGTATAGAGCTTGGGTGCTAAAATAAAACCTGTTAGGCTGGCTACTGTTATTCATTCAAATAATACTTCTGCATCTGTGATTTTAGGTCACTGAAATCTTTCTGCATTTCCTGGCTGCATCATGGCATGGCAAGAGAATACTGCACCACTTCTCCCAATGGCTCCAAAGCACTAATAACACCTGCAGCACTAAGAAATGGTGCATCTAGTACCTTCAGCAGGAGAAAAACACAGAATAATTCAAGTCAGAAAGAATGTTCCTCTTTAGTGCAAACTGTGCTAAAAGTTGAGCTAACTCCAAAGTCAGGCCAGGGAGGCAGGGTATCAAGAATAATCACTTTTATTTGTCACCACTTGGCAGGACAGAAATTAAATTGTTTGTGTGGATTAAATGCAACATTTCTAAGAGCTGATGAAGAATAAAATTACCAGACAATATACATTCCACAACAAGGAACTGATAATGAAAGATTGGCCTTAGCACTTCACATTTACACATCGACACTTTCTGCATTTCCAAAGATTGGATATGCATGGCATGCAGCTGATGTTTTTAAAGTCAAATTAAAGGGTAGGTAATTTCAGAGAGGGACTGACTTTTAAATATCAGTGCTTTCTTGTAGTGCAAACTGCAGCTGAAGGCAACCAAAGACACCAAGCTGCAGCTCAGTTTGCAGCTCTTTTAGCCACTGGCTTTTGAACTTCTGTGCTTGATTCACTGGCCAGAACAGAGTCTGAACTGCCACAGCTGCTACAGGGAGTTGTTGTTCCATATCTGCTGTGTTCAGTATCTTCCCTGCATAGCAGCCAAGCCACTTCTTGATCACAGTACAGCATGGAAGTGCCACTCTATCCACTAATGGGATCAGGCAGGGTAGACTGTGTGTAAAAAGCAAAAAAGACATCTCAAAGCTTCACACACAGTCAAAGGTAGCCAAAAGACTGCCTACTCTCCATAGAGCCTTCCTTCCGCCTTCTCCTCCCCTCTTGTCTGTAATTTTGTGGGTTATGTAAGAACTTCGTTACAAGGAATGGTGCTTATAAAGGGTTATGTGAGGTGAGGATCATATGTATATGGTAATGTGGGTCTTCCTGCTAAAACTTATTCCAGAATGCCTCTTAGGCATATACAGCAGTGTGCAGTACTGCCTGATGTGCCTGTGTGTTTAAGGAAGTAAGGGGGAAAAGAACACACACTACTGAGTTAGCTGAAAAACTCATGAGAGATTGTGCAGCTCATGCACTCTGGTGCTCATCAGATAACTATGGGGGTTTTTAATCTTAAATTTCCACTCTCTTTAGACATTGGGTACCCATGTCCCCCACTGTTACCTAGGATCTAGAGGAGGGCAGCTCCAAGGAAAGGACTATTCTCTGCTGTCTCCATAGTCCCCTTCCCCATGCATCTGGGGCTGCTACAGCTGGAGGTGAGGCACTGAGCCACATCAGCAACTCTCCCCTGCCAGGTGCATGTGGATCTGCATTGGCTGTGAGCACGGACAGCTGAGACGTTGCTGCACTGTTCTGGAAAAGAGCCAACCACCACCTACAGTTCTGTTGAACAAGGCTCTGCTACAAGAAAAGCTATTAGCTAAAGGCACAAAAGCACCTGGCTGATGAGGCTGAAGGTAGTTTTGAGATCTGAGGTTTGTTTGTAAAGGCATCTGCTTCCTGGGATGCCTATGCTCCTGCAAAGAAATGACCAGGCAGGATGGGTTTGGAGATCCCTAGAGAGGAACAAGTCCAGTGTTACCATCACAGGTCTTTCTGTCAGTATTAGCAACAGATTAAAAGCTCATACACTTTTATTCCTTTTTTTTTTTTCCTGTTCCTTTTTTCTGTGCACAGTCCAAATATGGAAGAGAGGTAGTAAAAAGATTTGAGAAGAAGCTTGCAGCAAGAAACAGCCTCTGGATTTCACTGAAAGAGGTAGAATTTGAATCTGGAGCTGTTCCAAGGGTCACACATTTTATTAGTAACACAGCCTAGGCAACATAGGCATATGCAGACTATGTTAGATTGACTTTGGACTGTCTTACTTATTAAAGCATGCTCAAGTCCCAGAGTTTTCTATGGGTCAGGTACACAGCTAAGTAAAGCACACCATTCCATACTTTCCTGAATAGAATGGGTTCCTGATAAAGAATTGCCTAATGATGTTGCATATAAACACTTTCCAAGTGGCAAGTCAGGTTTTGAATTTGCAGCACAGCAGTTCCTCAGCAGCAGCCTTGTGTTCCTAGCCCATGATAAAATCAAGGTAGCTTCAAGGCCCTTGCTCAAAGATTTCAGTAGGCTCTGGTCACGCATGAAGCTTTTCTCATTGTAACTTGCTTATGTGCTTTATCCTCAAACTAAAACATCTGCCGAGTCCACAGTTTCGCAGAGCTCAAACACAGTCATAGCAAAATCAGTTCTGCTTGGAGGAAGCCAATGCCCTACTTCTCAGGGTGGGCTGTTTCCATGCCAAGACAGAGTCTCAGTCGTTTGGGCTCCACCTTCCCTCCAACTAAACCAACCCCAAATTTCTAAAGGTGTTTTTTCAACAGGAGCAGTGAATTTCCTCACCTTGCCCAATTCCCTTCTTTCTAGGCACTGGCAGAATCATGTCACACACATTTAGGAAAAAGAGGATGGTGACACACACACAGAGGATCACATTTTATTGCATGTTACTAATGATGGAAAATGGCAACTTCAAAGAGAGCTTTAATTTCAAAAAAGTTGTTTTCAAACTTAACTGCTGTCTTGAGGATGAAGGTGGGATGTCTGTGACAGCTGTACTATGACATATAGCTTGCTGTGTACAGTAGCTCTGCAGTAAAGGATCACAGATGGTTTGTGGTGGTGGGAAGACCCTGCTCTTAGGGACTGCAGACTTACTGTACTTGCAGAATTCCACCTTAAAAGTAATTGGACGTCTCTGTAGCTCAGAGAAGGTTTGCTAAGCAATGACACACTGCACTTGGATCTGAAAACATAACATCTGGAAGCCAAATGTTAGAGGCGATATAAAAGGGCCAGCCCAACAAACCAGAGGGGCACTTCTAAGACAGGAACATCTTCAGGATGGACATCTTCCTTCTCTGTGTGTTCCTGCCTCTGGTGACTGTGGCATGGGGCCAGTACAGTGACTATTACTATGGTCCCTATAATTATGGAGATAACGATGAATGGGTCAATGTGTACCGGCAAGGTTTCAACTTTCAGTGCCCACATGGGCAGGTGATCGTGGCCGTCAGAAGTGTTTTCAGCAAGAAGGAAGGCTCTGACAGACTGTGGAACTATGCCTGCATGCCAGCATCCCAGAGCCTCGGTGAGCCGACAGAGTGCTGGTGGGAAGAGATCAACAGGGCGGGAACCGAATGGTAGGATAACCCCAACCATCCCTGGAGGGCACAGCCCTGATAACCCCTGTGGAATGAGGGTCCTAATACTGTGGTCAGAGCAATGCAAATGCATTTTAATGCCACGATAACCAGAGGCTTCACTGCCCTAAGACTCATTAATCACGATGCATGGGAGGTGATCAGCATCACATTTGTCTCCTCTGTAGCAATTTCTTGCTGGAGGGTGTCAGTGTGCTTTCCAAGTGCCGTGTCCTTTGGTCACTCACAACCTCAGCTGTGAAGTGGTTCGGTCTCGCTATTGTTTCAACGATAAGGAAAATGAGGCAAGAACCTTTGCTGAGGAGAGCATAATGTCCCTCTTGAAAAGTCACATTGAATCAGTGACTAAACTGGGGAGCAAACTGCAAAACTCCTCACTCCATGCTCTTATCACTAGGAAAAATAATCTCTGTATTGCACTGGCTCTTTGCTTTGTGTTTTTGTTGCTCAGCTTTTTGGCTCAGGCATAGACAAATGCTGTTTTCTAGTTGTGCTGTTATTACAGCAGCCGAATATCCACACTAACAAGCAATGATGGTGGCATATATATCTGCATGATGATAGCAGAATATCATGTTAATTCCCTAGTACAGTCAGTTTGCTTAACTAAATGTTACATTTTCCATCAGCCTTGGAGGCAAAGATGATCACATTATGTGACCACAATAATTTCTGGAAATAAGCATAGTATTTCATATTTGGGCAGAATACCCAGTATTTAATTATCTTCTGGGTTTTTTCATGAAATAGGAAACAGAGTTTTGGACAACTCTGGGGTTGAGTTATCCTTCGGACGAAATGAAATTCATGCAGGAATGAGTATTTTCAAATACTTGAAATGGTTTTGTTCCAGAAATTGCAATGTGATTTTTTGAATTTTGTTATGTGGGAATAGGTTAGCAATGAAATGTGAAGTTTCTGCTTTTTAAATGATTCAAAATTTTGTTCTGAGTTATTCATACTCTTTCATTTACCACGTGATACATGCCTATGGCTGATGCAATTGCTAAGGGAAAAAAAGATTGACCCTATACTTAATTTTGGAATAAGAATTGAAAAAAAGGGGGAGAGCTGCAAAACAGGCAGAAATAAGACATTGTGATAATCCTGGATGACATCTTCATTTTTTATACATTGATGTAATTTCTATTTATTGCATAATAATTTTGAATCAGACATTTCATTTGTTCAAAATAAACTTATTATTCTCTTTCTAAAAATCCCTGGCAGCAATTGCTCAAGTTCACATCTCACAAACAGGATACTGTATAAGTCTATACAGAACATTTTCTTCTGATGTGTAACCATTCATCACCATGCTCCATATGCTTAGCACAACTACATCCACAGAGTGTTATCAGAATCTTGTTTCCTTCACCTCTTAAAAAAAATATCTTTTCACTTTGTCCTCTTTGTTGCCTACTTTTTTTCCTACAGCAAACTCTATATTTTCTCCAAATGTATTTCTTTTTCAACCCCTCTTTAATTGCTTAACTCTGTTTCTCTCCCTTTATTAGCTTTTGGAGTTATTTTAGTATTTCTTCACTAGCTCACCTTTCCAGTCCAACGTCCTTACGTGTCTCTGCCTACTCTGTGCAGATCTACTTTTTTCTTTTTTTCTTCTATTTTGGGAGGAGGGGAGGTCACCTAACAGATTGGGGAACACATAACCTTTTGCAAAGGTGAACTTGTGCTCCTAGTTACTTGGGCCATTTCCAAAAATCCTAGCTAGCTGTGCCTGGTTGGATTCTGCAGTTTTCAGTTTTTCACCTCCAGGGCTGAGATAGTTGTATCTACAGTGCTTCATGGGGAGAGGTTTTGCTGTATGCCAGTATATCCCTGGTCATACCAACATTGCTGCTCAAGAACCCAGCAGTCTCATCCCAGACTGGAGTGAAAGTGTAGGCCAGTGAAATCTCAAATTAATGTGATGGCATGGATATATCCTGGGGCACCTTTGAGAATCCTGCCTTCTCCCTTGGCATTCTTACTTCTCATAGGTGCCCTTCTTCTCTCTCTCTTCCACACCCACCTCAGTGCTATTTAGAGCCATCCCCAATTCTAAAAAGATTCACTCAGTAATCAAGTGGGACCACAAATATGAGTCACCATCTGTACCATTAGCTCCTGTTTGGCCAGCTCTCTTCCCTGCCGATCCCCCAACAAACCAATCTGTTGGTGAGCAATACATCATTCTCATGTCAGCTGACACAGCACTCTGCTGGATTAATTAGTTCATTTCCCATCCTTGTAGGATGGACTATAATATTCCTTCTTCAGCTCTGTCTCACGGAGTATTTTCTCTCACCTTGCACACCACATCCAGTGATATTCAATTGCTTGTACCACCAGTAACTACAAGTCCGCCAAGTTTTTGCTAAAATTTTGCAGAATCAATTAGGTTAGAAAAGACTTGAAATCATTGAGTCCAACCTATGACCTAACACCACCATGTCAACTGAGTGCCATGTCTGGTCTGTCCTTAAATACTTCCAGAGATGGTGAACTCCACCACCTCCCTGGACTACTAAGTCATATATAATACTCCCTAGAATACTAAGCAGGACTGGGCCCAACACAGATCGCTGGGGGACACCACTAGTGACTGGGTGCCAACTGGATTCAGCACCATTCCCCACCACTCTCTGGGCCCGGCCATCCAGCCGGTTCTTAACTCAGTGAAGAGTGCTCCTATCCAAGCTGTGGGCTGCCAACTTTTCCGAGAGAATGCTGTGGGAGACAGTGCCAGAGGCTGCTACTCTGCTGCAGTTGAGGCTTTTTATTCTTTTCCCTACCTTCACTGAGCAATGAGAACAAGCTTGCTGCATCCTTTTGTAAAATCTCTTTAACTTAATAATAGGTAGCAGCTATGCCTTTTCCTCACCCACGCATCTTCACCCATGCTTTTGCTTTCAGGCTGAACACGTCTCCATTCTTCTAGCTCTCCTCTGGAGGTTTTATATTCCAATACTCCTAAGCAAGCACTGATCATACCTACATTTCTTCTCTGAATTCCCTCTGGTTTCTCAGCCAGAACCCTAGTCAGAAACTCTAGTCTGGCAGAAACACCAAAAAAACAACCTTTGACAAATAATGCTTATGACATTTCAAATTTCAGATGGTGATTTTCAAATTACCATTCCTGACTGCTTTGCAGCTGCACAATAGAGACAAACCGAAGAGAGGTTTCTTCAGAAAAGACAATAAACAAAGAAAAGCTTAAGAGAGAAAATGGAGAGGGAATATAAAAGCGAGAAGAAAGAGTCTCCAACTCATTATTTTCTTTGGCCCTTAGTATTTGGGGCAATATGACATAAATATATGGGGGGACCATAGGGACAGGAGAGTTAGGAGCAAGAGGGAACCATTGGCAGAGCTTCCTGGTAAGTTTTCTTCCTTCACTAACACTAGGTATTATACGGACTTAGAGAATTAAACCGTAAAACTCAGAATCTCTCAGATACGAAAAAAACTCTTCCACAGAAAGAGGACAATGACACAGATCCATATTAGACATCTAATGCCTAGTGATGCTTAGTTTATGACCTCTGCCTCCTTCCAGGGTCAGTGGAGAGAACAGGTACTCTAAAAACTGCTGTCTGGGGCACCCCATCTCTTTCACAAGCAAACTCATGACGACCAATCCCTTCTGACCGCTACCTAGAATTACCTAGTGGTGTTTCAGAATACATCCAACTATGGTGCTTCACTGCATAAATGCATCCCTGAAGTTAATCATGTGTGTGCATACACTTCTGAAGAGATATGTGCATTTGTGTTTTGCTGAAAGGATATGAGAATCTTGTGAACCTGTTACAAGACTCAAAGGGGAAATTGTAGCAATAGATTGGATCAGATGACCAGGAGTGCCTTCTCAGCCTCATTAATCTGTGAAAATGTTTAAAGTTAAGTACATGTACAAAGGCTTTGAATCTGTTTCAACACCTTACTCCTTCAGAGGCTATCTGCTACCCAAGAGAGAGAGACCAAGCAGGAGCAAGAACCAGTTCCTGGATAGTTTGGAAATACTCGTGTCTGGAGTAGGGAAAAGTCTCCAAAGCATGCACTGATTCTACAGTCCTAGTAATTTGTATGCTGCAACTTCTCAAAGAATTCTGTTATTTCAGGGGGCACAAATTTTATGTTCTTACCTCCATTTGTACTTCAGAAATTTTTACCTCATTTGAATATTTCACCACCTAAATTCTGAGTGGCTAAGGGTGAGACTGTTCTTCACTACTTTGTTGAATACTACAGAGTTGTCTCTACAGACTAGTTACTGAACAAGGTATTTAAGAAAAACTATTTTTCTTGCCTGAAAACTATCATACCAAAAGACAAGGATCACACAAACAAAGGAACAAAAGCTTGCAAGTGAAGACAAGCAACTCTTCCTTCCAGGAAAATAAGTTTTTTTACACCATGTAATAAAGATGAAACCATGCCATATCCCCAATATACTCCCAGTTAGCTGTAAAACACAAAGCAGAGGCATTTCCAGCCAAGAGCGATTTACTCCATGTTTATTGCCTCTTTTCCTTGTTTAGACTTCCGAGAAGGTGTTTAGATGGGACTTGGAAAAAACAGATATCCAGATTTTCCCTCCCCACTCCCATTCTCTCTCTCCTTTGCCCACAAACTAGGTGCAAAGACAGACTACTGAGCAAAAACCCCTCCTGTTCAGGCTCTGGCAGCACACCTCAGTATATCAGTAGGAACTGATTTTGTTCCTAATCTCTGACCAATCCCAGATTTCAAATCTGAGGCTGTGTTACCCAAACCCAATAATCCAGCTGCTGCCCTTTGAAAATGTTCCCATTTGTGCTATCTACACAAACAAGTTAATTTTCTCCAGAGCCCTAAGTTTATGTTAAAGGACTAGTGCTACAAGTCCATTTAGCACAGCTGCAATGGACTGAGTCCAGGGGGAGCATCTGAGGAGAAGAGGAGTGTTTCTGTAGAAAAGAAAGCCTCATCAGCTACTGTCAAGAAGAAATCAACAGGGTGAAAAGGGCTTTGCCTTCTCTTGAGTCAGGGAGAAAAAATAAGTCATAAATGACCCCTAAATGAAAGAAAAAGATTGCTGAAGATGTTACAGATGTTGCCTTTGGCATGTGGAAGTCATGACAACATGTCTCAGCACCCCACAAGAGATAGGGAAGACTCCTCATAGAATTGGCTTTTAGAGACTGACATGGCCTAATCAAACACATGAAAGTTGTTCCCTCTGTCTGGGTGCCAGAGTTGCAAGTGTCCTGAGCCTGCCCTCAGCCTCTTATGTCTCCCCATTCACCTGTACCAGACTGACCATTGAATTAGCTCTCATCATGCAGTTTACCACATTATGCAGAGGGAGAACACTCCACAAAGGTAACTCAGGAGAGCACTACAGGGCCTCCCCTCCACAGGGACATGGAATGACACTCTCAGGTTCCCCTGTCATAAGGAACAAATCACCCTCAATGCAACACCACCCAGTGCCTACTGAGCTGTGTGTCAGCCTCCACATGTCTCCAGAGAGCTTCAGGGAGCACTATCCCAACCAGTGCAGCAGGAATTCAATGCGGGTTCTAACAGCACCATTTCCTGCATCTGGACTTGGGCTTCCCTGGGCAGATTTGTAATGAACAGGCTTCCTCTTTGGTTGTCATCCTCAGGATAACACAGTGCTCATGTACCTGAGGAACAGGGAGCCTCAGAGGGAGGTTTACCACAGAGCACCAGCATCAGATAGGCCACAGCACTCTGGGGCTTTGTCTAGCAAAGAGCAAAATTAAGATGTAGGTATAAGTATGAAGTGTCACTAAAACTGGTTCCATTGCTCAAAACAATTCTATTGTTGCAAGCAATATTTGTATTCAGTCTGGCAGGCAGCTGTTGAGTCAGTGAGGTACACGCTTGGCTGCTGAGGCTGTTATCGATGTTTGTAAAAAATGAGGCACAATTTAAGAGGATCTATAGGGTGAAACAGATCATGCATGGACCTAAAATTCACATGTTCATTTTGGGTGGGTTTGTTTCACACCAGCTCTTGTCTGGTCTCACAGATGAAAGCTCGCCAGTGAACAACAAAAGCAGTTCTGACCCGAACTAAATCTATAACATGGATGCATGCTTTGGTTGCTTGCCATGATTGAACTCAGCCGTACCACACTCATTAACCAACTCAGAAGAAGATTTGGCAGATGAGAGGCTTTTCACAGGAATCATAGCAGGCCAGGAAAGTCTCAGATACCGTATCCCTGTTACTACACAGAACTCCTCCCAGAACAAGGCTTTCTATGGAACACTGCAGTCATTTCTCACAACTGTATCCAAGGGAAGGGCAACTTCCCATTCAAGAGCACCTGATCTTCACCACCAATCTTCTCACTCCCCCCCTACCAGCCAGCTCGCCTCCTCTTCTCCCAGTACCAGATCCAAAAGGCAATTCTTCACACATCGCGACTTGAGCCAACTAGAAGAAGAAAACCTAACCATTGCCAAGTTTAATCCCACACAGTCCCAGCCAGTTTCTCACGTTCTTCTGCATTCACCTTGTAAGAGGCATTTTCCTCTCTTCTTAGCAATGTCAGGATTTCAGGAGTGAGGTGAACTCTGAATACGGAACTATCCTTTATAACAAAAGTGCTGAAGAGTGGGTCTCATGAAACAGGCATTGTTTTGACTTGGCTACAAATCAAAGTTCCTGAATCGCTAGTTTTTATTCACCCTACTCGCTTCAGGATTTGCTGTGACAAGAGTAGTGAATTCAACAGAGAAGGAAAAAATTCTGACATGTTGAGTGTTGTTTTCAGATTAGTGCATACAGCAACTGACTGAAAAGGTGTGTGGGGAGGGGTTGTTTGTTTCCCTTGAAGAACTACTTTCTGCTTGTAGGAAAGTGGCCATCTGGGAAATGGAAAGAGAAAGAAATATTTTATATGAGCTCACAAATAAGCACTCCAAGTTCTGAGAGCATCTCTTCATTTTTGAAGGAATATCTGGATTTTACTGGAAAATTAGAAAGATCAAGGAAAAAAAATCTTACATTATCTCAAAGCTAAAGAAAAGTACTTCAACATCACTATTATCTTTCTTTTGCTAAACCAAATACTGAGCTTGAATAACAGATTACAGGGCTTTGTGTATGAGACAGAAGCAAAAAAAGAGACGTGAACATGAGCTTTAATGTGTATTTCAAATTTTACTTTGAATTATGTTAAAACAAAATGGCAATTTAATTATAAGACATGGCTTATGTCCAACTATACTTTCCATCTAAGAAACTAATTTTTAAGGCAACTCCAATTATATTTTTTTAATCAAACTTATCACGAGAAGACAGAATCAGAATCAAAAGTACCGCACTTTCCTAAAATCTGGTACCCAAATATGTGTGCATGTAAACATATGAATGTTATACTAGCTAGGTTTGTTTCTCAAGTCACTATAGAGAGAAGTGTCCATGAGCAATGACATCTCTCTCAAAATGAATCTTTCCATCACAACTGGACTGTATTAGTAGAAGATAATGTGTCAAGAAAATAAAAAATGTTGTAGGACAAAGACAGTGGGAAAGAGGACAGGACTTCCCAGACTGAATGTGAGCAGGTAGGAAGAGAAAAGAAGGAAGAACCTCCTGCAAAGACAAGTATGAGCAGGAATATCAGATGCTGATCGGGGAGGATGGGATATTGCAGGGCAGTGTTGAGCTTCTGAGAGGAAATGCAAAGGAAATGGAGAAATAAAGTGCTCCCATTATTACACCTATGCAAAAGAGCTACAAAATCTCCCAGGGAGGACCTGAGCAGTGCAAATCCAGGTAACTGGGAAGGGTGAGAGACAGAAGAAGATGAGGCACAGGTTTGTTGCTATTTTACCCAGTTTACTGCTCATCTTGCAACAGGTACAACCAATCCCCATATTGCTGTGTGTCAACCATTCTTCCATCAGGATAACACCAATCATCTGCATCTATCCAATATGGTTACACAGAGTCTTAGCCATATGTTCCTATGGCCTATGTGCCAAAAATCAGAGCAACTTCCTATCAAAGTCCTGCTGAAATCCTCTGAGTGAAAGCCAGACTGCCATACTTGGTGTGATACCATAGCAACTCAGAGTCCCCATCACGACTCAACTCTGAAGGTCCTTGAAAGAGTCTCACAAAGCACAACAAGTACGTGTGGCCCCATCAGCACGGGAGATGCAGGGACACAAACAAATGTAAACACTCATCTGAACAACAGAACACAGGGGAAGGGACATAGAGAAGAGACCCTTGCATTCAGAAGTGGAGGCTGAAAATTAAGCAGGGAAATTCATCACTTCACTGGTCGAAATTGATTAGTTTTTCAGTTTTTGCATACAAACACTTGAGCCTCACTGTCTTTGCAAGCACTAACACCCCTGCGCACAAATGGCTGTCTTTCCAAACACCAGACTCCGCTAGATGATGTGTTTTCCCTTCTGGGAACTTCAGGTCGTTAAAATAAATCATGAGGTCATTGAATGAAACTAAGGGACATTTTTGTTATTTGTTAATCATACGATTACTTCTGAAAGTGTGTTTTGGATATATCATTGTAATAATTTTATGAAATCGCAGAGAAAGTTTGCTGCAGGTTTTCCTTGATGAAAGGAAAAGAAAGGAAAGGAAAAGCAGTGGAAGAAATGTCATTCCTATAATTTTCAGAATAGGGAAACAATGAGTCCAGGAGGGTGCTTGAGAGAATGAGCACTCAATAGCTGAATGAATGACCTGTATGTTTCCATGAGCTCCTCGTCTTCAGTCTCCAAGAAGCAAGCTATTCAAACTGATTACCACTTGAATTACTTTGGGTATCAGTGTTTAGGTGTTGTAGGGTGTGCAGACAGAGAGGCATGCATGCTGAGACCATGTCTATTCTACCTGAAGGCAGTGATTCACACGTGTGACAGAATTCCCGAGTGCACAGAAAGCGTGAAGCAGCAGATTTTTCTTTTGGAAATCTGGTCGTAAAATTTATGTGAGTCTTAAAATTCCATAACATCTGAATCGCAGTTTTCCTTATGTGATTGCTATCAAATCATGATGTTATCACATGCCTAAATATTTTTAATAACGATTCCCTTCTCCTGGAGACACATAATTGTGAAAGAAAACAACTAAAGTAGTTAATTAACTTCTTCTATTAAATAGCTTCTAAAGCTTCTTTTTTTTTTTTTTTTTTTTTTTTTTGGTAGAGAAGCAGTTGAAAAGGTTGGTTCAATAAAGCCCAAATCCTCAAATACCAATAGTCATAGACAAAAGTATTGATGGACTATTTTGAAGTCAGTCTCATGATTTGTAAACAGTTGAGAATACCAACACCAGAACAATCTTCTTGCCTGGTTAGCATATTAGAATGATTAAATACTTTAGCCAGATTGAATAGTTTTAAGTGCAACATAAATGTAAAGACATTAGTTAAGTACTGCTGCTTTCTTATAGAAAATAGTTACTCAATATACAGAAAGTGCAAACAGTGCTTCTCAGCACAAAATCAAACCCTTAACTTCCACTCTGTATCAAAAATGTTAATGCTGTTTTGAGAAATGCTTGAAAGTATCAAGCAATCTAATACCACATTTTCCTTGTGTGTTCTCTTCTTTCTCCTCATTATTAGGTATCAAACCTGCTCAAACAATGGGCTGGTGGCTGGTTTCCAGAGTCAGTATTTTCCATCGGTGCTGGACCGTGAATGGCAATTTTACTGCTGCCGCTACAGCCGGAGATGCCCATATTCCTGCTGGTGAGTTCAAGCAGACACCAAACCTGTGAGCCTCCTTCCTTCAACAGTCCCTATGAATGCCTGACCTGTCAGAAACCTTGTCTGAAAAAGAGTTAACTGTGCTTTAGGGAGCTAAGCATGTTATTTCCAGTCTGCTATAGAGTTCTCAAAGATCCGTGGATGAGGGAAGAGATAAGGGTGCAGTTACACTGAACAGCACAATGCAGTAGCTGGCCCTCGATGAATGGGTCTGGGGATCAGCATCAGCCTTGCTGTGCTGGAAACCACGACAGAAGTCTCCAAAGTGGAATGACATTTTCCCACTATAAATCCAGCACATTTACAGGAGTAGGAGCATCTCTGTGCTACACATTTGTGCCGCAATGACTTACAGGAGCGAACTTATACCAGTTAACTCAGAAAAAATACTAGTAGTGCATATAACTATGCTTCCTCTCTCAAGACTGTTTAAAGAGCAAAATCAAAATGAGCTACTAATCATAAACCCAAAAGAAAAAGGCGGTCTCATCTTAACAGGGTACCACAACTGGTGCTGGCAGCTTCTCAGAGATTGTGGAAAAATGAGCTATGCATCCCAAACTTCCTGGTTTCTCTAAAACACATCACAGGTGTGGTTTCTCTAAATCAAAACTGAAGACAGGAGCAAACTGTATAGAGGAAGCTCATATTGCTCTTGTCCATTCTGTCTAAGAGAACTCACAATTTTTTGCTCCAGGGTTACATTCAAACTAAATTCAGCTATTCTCAGGGATACAAAGAATAACCTGCCTGCTGTTAAAAAAAAAAAAAAAAAAAAAAGTAGGGGGAGAAAAAAAAAAAAAATCTGTGCTTGAATCTTTTTTTCCAAACCTCAGCTTTGAAGTAAGCTTCCCATTGAGACGTATACAAAGTGTTTATGTGCCTGTTAGTCTTACTTGGCTGGCTGGCTACTGGCCAAACACAACAGCACTGCCTTGCTTTTCATCCTTCAGTCTCCTTGCAGCCAGGAGGAAAAGAAATGTTTTTGTTTTTTGTTTTTTGTTTTTTTTAAAGTCTTTAAATTACAGGAACCCTGTAACTAAGTCTTTGAACATTCTTCTGAACATTCCTCTGCCTCCTTTCCAGCCGACATTGCCCATGGATGTTCTCTACCTGGGGGTTTATTTACATACCTGCCCAGGCTCTTCCCTCTAAAGGAAACTCACTCAGACTTTAAAGCAGTTCTTCCAATCTCTTGTACTCCTCTAATATTGCATACATTTTCAGAGAGGGAACAGAAATCTCTGAGTTTTTTTGTTATTGTTGAGAGTTCTGCTTCCCTCAGACATTGTCTTGCCAACTGGGAACAGCTTTGTCTCTGCTTTGCAAATTGGCATTCGGAGTAAGGCAAATCCTAATGTAAATGTTTGGTGTTACTGAAGTCTTTAGTTTTCATCCCAGTTGCACACAAATTCCTATACTGCCCTTCTATTTCCAACATGACAACACTCCGTTTTTATGCTTGGGAAAGAAAACCTTATGCAGTTCACCTGCAGTTCCATGCAGAAAAGACAGCATTTCAAAGGCAGGTGAAGTGTTTTTCCCTCTAAGCAGAGTAGAAATCCCATGTACTCACATTCTTCTGGGAGGGGAGAGGTGTAAAACTGGTGGGAAGCTGTGTCACCTGGCTTGTGAAAAGCTTCTGGTGCATAGTTTGTGATTATGGGTTCATTATAAAACTATTCTGCCATTAGAGATAGCAAGGTAAGCTCTTTCCACATACAGTTATCCAAATTAGGATGTTATGGTCTGAATGGACAGAGAACTAGATGGGTTAAAATATGGTGGTTTCACAGGCTCAGAGGGCGGTGATTAAAAGGCAGTACTCTGCCTGGGTCCCTCTCCTGCTTAGTATCTCTATCAGTGACCTTGAGGAGGCAACAGAGCACCTGCTGGCCAAGTTTGCATATGACACCAAACTGGGGGGTGCAGCTGACATGCTTGAGGGCAGGAATGCTGCTCAGAGGGATGTAAAGAAAGATATTTCTTCTTTGAGGACAGATTGCTCATTGAGGCTCCTCAGAGGCTTTCAAGCCTAAACCGAACACAGGCTGAGAAGCCTGGCCTGACCTTGTGATTGACCCTGCTTGGAGCAGAGGGCTGTAGCAGAGACCTTTTGAAGTCCCTTTCCACCACAGCTATCCTGGGGTCCCACTTAGGAAGACTTTTTTACTGGAGGACCCACACCATGCAGATAAAGTCTCCCCTCCAAAACAGTGGTCTCTTTCCTATCATCTGCTGGGAATGGTTTTTCTGGTTTGCTTCCTTTACCCTGCCTAGACAGTGTACTAGTACTCCGGGTGAGTACTGGTTGTTATGCTAACCTATAAGCAACATGAACTTCACTGGGGTAGTGTGAAACCCCATGCTTTGGACTAACTTTTACTTCTGAAGTCACAGATGTGACTTGTCTGAATCGTTAAACTTCAGTGTACAGAAATTAAACTTCCAAACTTCCCATCGCCTGAGCTCAGGAGATCTCACAACCTAACTTCTGTTGGCATTTCCAAGTTATTGCCACAAGACCTTGTTCATGCATCACACTTTTGGTCTGTATCTTGCACTCTGGTTAGGATGCATTTGACAGAAAGAACATGTTTTCCGAACTGCTAAGTGGTTCTGGGCTACCATGGCTAAGACCTCACACTGTATGTGCACATGAGACACAAAAAAAATGTGTGTGTATAGAGTATCATTATTTATTGCAGTTTCTGCCCCAAACTGTAATAGTATTTGTTCTGTTCCAGAAACTAGTTGTCAGTAAAGTAACTGTGGAGAAATGGCAATCAACATGCTGCTGACTCCTTATTTTTGGTTGAAGCAGTTTATTTTCATGCAAAGGCTTCTATTAGTATGACCATGTGGAAAAATAATACCAGGAAAGTATGCAATGATGGTGGTACCTTGTGGATCATGCATTACACAGGAAAATCCAAATTCAAAGAAAACCACGCTGCAGAATTTCTCAGCAGCCTTGAATTTCAATGTGCAATGTATCCTTAAGTATGAAACCAGATAAGGGCAGAAATGCATGTTTAAGAAAACTGACAGTATTGAGGTGTGACAAAACTCTTTGTTTCAAATTAGCTCTCTCCTTGGGTATTTGATTCCTTCCTCTTCCAGCTGTCTCCATACAGGGCTCTCTGGCAAATATAAAAGCAGTAAAGCATTCTGCTTCAGGACTAAATTCCTCCTGAAGTGAGATGACCCTACAATGAATAAAGACAGGTTTTTCTTATGTGCATGAGCCATGCAACTGATTTGTTAGAATTTGCCCTGTTTTTCACACCAAGAACATTCCTGTGTTTTTTGAGAACTGCTAGTATTTATTGGAATACTAATTTATAACACCATCCTGCTGACTGAAACCAACACTTTGCTTTCACTTTGCCTAACAGAATGATTGAAGTCAAACACATACAGAAGGACTTTATTTAGTAGCACTTATACCCTTACTCTTTGAACTCAGTAGTTCTGTTTCACAGCTCATCTTCACGCCATTAATTCCCGGGTTGCCTTTGCAGTAAGCTCATATTGCAAATAGATTTACTAATCTTTTCTAGTCTCATAGTTTTGCACTTGCTTTGTAAATTTTTTCACAAGTACTTAGTTTCCTTCTTCATCATGCCAAGACTTGTCATGAACTCTGCACATTTTTAAGATACTGAAAATAATTAACATTCCTCACAGGAGGCAGAAAAGCTCTCTTTACTTTACCTGGCTAGGGAATGCTACCACAGTAAAATAAACTGTGTGCTGATTTGCACCATAAAGGAAGCAAATCTGTCACAGATGCAGAGACAGTGTCACTAAGTGGTCCCATTAGAGCTCAGATTTTTATCTTTGCCAGGAAATGAAAGCTTGACTCCATACTCCCAAAAGCAAACACATGTCACAGAGCAGCCCCAAGTCTGCACAGACTGTTTATGACTGTTTCCCTTCTCCACACGACGAGCAGTCCAAATGCCAGAAGGTCTGTCTGGAGCTGTGGCTGCTCTCTGTCATGGTGACACTGTCCAGGCAAGAATTACATCTTCCAAGAGTTATGGGGCTTAAAGTACTTATTTGTTTTCTTGACTTAACCTGCCACACAAGACATAGTGAAAATGACATGATCTGATGCCGGTTTCTCAGAGATAACCAGTAGCAGAGATACAAATCCAAGAGGTGAACTCAGAATAGATGTCCTGGAAACATGCAGTTCTGGACAACCCAATTCCCCTCCCCTCTTTTTCCATTTTTTAAAAGGTTTTTAACTGTTTGGGGGAGGGGGGGGTTAATTTATCCTTTTTTTAATATTACCCATCAAATACAACCTTACAGTTCAGTCTGCTGGACCATCTTCCAGAGATATTTTAGGAGAAACACATTTGCTCTGACATTGGAAATCTGGCCAAGTTATTTTGGACATATCTTTCTTGAGGAACAGGCACGAGTTTCCCTGAGCTCTCTGCTGCTGCTTGTACCTGCACTGCACGAGCTCATGCAGGCCTCGAAGAACTGCTCCTGCTGTGCCGGCCTCGTGGCTCCTCAGCACCAGGAGGACTTGTGGCTTTCAGTGCAACACAGAGGGAATATTGGAGCAGTGATGTGTCTGTGGGAATCTACGAGCTCAGAGCCTGGAGCCTGAACTCAATCCCAAAGTACATGACATGGCCACACAAGAGAACTTCTCATCTCTAGCGGAGCTCCAGGACACCTCTAGCTCCCCAGCAGCCCAGCAATCTGGGATCTATACTCAGAGCATTTGCCAGAATTTATGTAGACAGCTTACTAAGACCTTCTTTGGCTTTACATCATAGTATGCATTTTTAAAAGCAGATGACCTTTGTCTTCCAGCTGGAGGAAGAGTTGAAATTGATTAAAGAGGCATATAATTCCCATGTTCACTGACTTGCAGGCTTGCGGCTCTCGAAAAAAATTTCTCCTTTAGGGAAGACATACTCTTGAAGCACTTGTAAACAACATCTGAAAGTAAGGCCATTCAGGGGACACTCCTTGTCCTCAAAAGTCAGAAAGTTAATGTCAAAGCTTATATTTTCCTCTTGAAATGGAACAGCTCTTTTTTTTGGCTGTGGCATTGTTAGAGGAAGAGTTCAGCAGCAAAGAGGAAAATGAAGGTTAAAGAGGAGCCGTTCATCTTGTTAGCACTGTATTTGCACAAGAAGCGAACAGTGTAAGAGATTCCAGAACCATGTCCTTACTATCAGGGAATAAGTACATTCAACAATTGGAGCCAGAAACTGTGAGTTCTACCACTGACTATCTCTGATATTTTAAAAGACTCATTTCTTTTGTCTGCTTGGTATCTGAAAGCAAGGCATACCCACAGTTCCCATTTATTTCTTTAATTAGCAGGCTGTACATATTAAGGCCATTGGTGTGACTTGATCTTCTTATTGGTAAATAATAGAGTCATAATAACTATTTCTGAAGTCAATTGTTAAAAGAGTGCCACAAATAGCTTTAGATTAGTACAAAACATTCTTCTCAGTGCTAAATGAGTAATTCTGTGTTTTCTATTAATCCCTACCATAGCAATTCTTCACCATGGAAAATAAACATCACAGCTATTTTCAGATTAAAATAAAAACAACAGTAACCCTGGTAAAGATTTAATGCCTTTTTTTCAATATATATCCTACCCTGAGCAAAATTTAAGGATTATAGTGAAATACATTAGAAAAACGTGTGGATGGTTGGAGCAAGGCAAACCACTGAAAAGATAAACCATTCCACATCAACTCTATTCTAGCTAAAAATGCCATTATGAAAATACCTTTTTCTGTCACCTTTTCCTGCTGTCTCACACACAGGCCAAACTACTTACACCCCTTATAACAAGATTTTCTTTCCTAGTCTTTAACATAGAATTACCTTCTTTCTCCTCTCTCAACAATGTCACTGGTTCTTCAAGTCTCTTGTGCTCAAATATCATACACCCGATACTATCCAGGAGTAGATTTGAAAAGCTGAACCAGAGTTCCTGTTTCACGTATTTTCTTGCAAATCGATCACACAGCCTGAAAAGGCTACCACTTTTTAAAGGTCTCACATTACTCTTTTCTCCCCTACAAGTCCTTCCTCAAACTTAACACCTGCGCGTGTATCTGGGTTTAACAAGCAATTCCACTAAATGCACCCTGCTTGCCCCTGCTCCTTTGCCTTTGTTTGGCACCAAATTACTCAGTGCCTAGAGCCCACAGTCAGTATAACACACACCTTCTCCAAGCTGCTTTGCAAGCCTCTTTGCTAGGGCCCCCTGTCGTACCCCCTCAGGCAGCATAGGCACCCCGGCTTGGTCATGCAGGTCTTAGAGCACCCCAAACAGCAGCAGCAGCAGCTCTGAGCACTTGGCAATTCCCAAGCGTCACACTGCTCCCCTAGCCCAGCTCTCTTTGCTGTGAGTTCAATGCCAGAAGTGCTTACAGGGCACTGTCAAGGTTACTGTGGATGGCTTTTCCCAAATGAAAAGCCCATGGGCAGGCAAACCCTCACTAGCCAGGGCAAAAAGTATCTCCTACTCGTTTCGTGACTTCTTTGAGGTACAAACCATGCATTGCCACATGTGGCTTACAAATGCTACCATATTTGTAAATAAATCATGTGTCTGGAGGACCGTGGTAGGTGGCTCACAACTCGATATGCACTTTGTATGCATTAGTGAGTAAAACACTTAACATTTTCAGTTAAATACTTGATAATAAGGGTACAGACCAAGCTACAATAAATCCTGAGGGAACCGCTGTCCTGTGCCAGGCAGACCACTTCAGGAAGACCCTCAGCGGCTGTCTTAAATGACCTTTCTCCTCTTCATGATAAGAAGACCACATACTGACTATTCCTATGCATTAAACACTAGAACATCTCTAAGTGCAGACACATTTTGTGTGAATTACCCTCAGGATTCAAAAAATGGAGATAACAGAAAAGGAATGGGACACACCATAGAGCCCTGCTACACGGACAATCAATTGCATTTCCTTCTAAAGGACATAATGCAAGCCAGACAACCTTGAAATGTAGGGGCTTAGGGGAAGAGTTTCAGAAATGAGTACAGCAATCATCAAAGAGAAATGAATTAGACAGACCACACAGACTCATGTGAACTTGAACACTGCTGTCATAGCACTATTTATAATTCTTCTCTCCAGAACAAAAAGAGTCAGTAGGCATCTGTCTATGTAACAAGACACACTTCAGAGCAGCTCGAGTCCCCAAATAATTTATTTTCAGTAATTGCATATATTTGCTTTTTGAACATTTCTTAGCAGAGGAGCCTTAAGAGGCTGCATGGTAATGTGGAGAAGTTAGTAGAGAGGGAGGGGAAAATGACAGCAGTCAGAAAGAAAAGAGAGGGAAGCTAAATGAAGACTCCCACTGCACTTCAGAATAACACTGCATGTTTCTGCAAAAGCTCTGTGAGACCACAGCAATTCAGAGGATTGTCATCAGATTTACTTTTCTACTGAGAGGCCCATGAAAGAAGTTCAAAGAACTGACTCTCAGTTCTGTTTCTGAGTAGAGCAAAAAGCAGCTTTTTAACCTTGTGTTGTGCACAGTCTCATCTGCCCAGCACATACTGCTGGTCAAGATTACAGAACATTTTCCTTCCTGAGTGCCAAACAGATGTTATGAAACACATTTGGTAGAACATATAAAAACACACGTCTTAGTGTTTTCTCATAATAACAGCTAAACAAAGTGTCAAAACCTGGAGTCGATGGGAGAATGCAAATTAAATCCTGGTCCATAGCTGGTCTTCATACCACATTTTTAAAACCTTCTATGACCCTGGATTTACTGAAGATGCTCTATCAGACACTCAGGCTCCAAATTAATAAACTAAGTATGGAGACTCTCCTCTGGCTGAGGGAACAGTGTACATGGTTTCTTCTCTTTCTCCCACTCTGCAGCAGCTGTCTGCATGACCCGTGAAATAACTGCTGTTATTTCTTAGCAATGGCAGAGCACTGCGAGGGCTTTGCAAATCCATGTATCCTTGGTCAGAACTCTGACAACAGACACTGTGACCAGGCCTGATCTTCTGCTTCCCAAACACACTCTGGGATGGGTGTCCTTGTACTGTAACTCAGAATCTGTGTGATGATTGTCATGGCCAAAGGACAGGAAGCATGATATATTCAGACAGAACAAGATATATTTAAAGAAGTTGACTGATTAGACCTGGGGCTCTTATAAGGTCATGCTTGAGTTTCACATGCAGACCCATTTTTCATTTGTCAAGCAATAATGATTTGTTAGGAATGATGTTCCAACTGAATTATGTTCTTTCATATTGAAAAGCTGAATATGACCTGGAAAGCAACCTAATAGCCCGGAGTACCTCAGTTTTCAGGTAAACTTTCAGCTTCTGAGTTCTCCAACAGTCACAGGCTTGGGCTCCAAATACACCCAAAGCACCTCATTATAAAAACTCAAATCCACCCCAATAACTATATTCCTAGTGAGTAAAATATTTAAGCCTGTGCTTAACTCCACCAATTTAACAAAATGTAAACATGCATGAATGCTGGCTGGAATGTGCTTGGATCACCTTCAAGCATCATTCAAGTACTGCTGCTGGGCTGGATTAAGTCAGGAAAAGGTTGTCAGGACTTCTGTAAGAGTGTCTTAACCCTGTTAGTCTCAACAGGAGTTGGGCCGTTTGTTTCCACAGGGGCAGCATCTCCCTTACAGGGAACCTGATTCTTCCCTTTGCCGTTTCAGAGAGTAGCTGATACAACTCCATTAGCAACTCCCATGTAAAATGGTGTAATACAAGGAGTGCCAAGTTTCCATTCAGACTTCAGACATAATGTCAGCAGAAAGTACTGGTCAAGCTTCCACCCCCTTCCTGAATCTGCTCATTATCTGTAAAATGAATTACAGTATTACTTGCCTATTTCCCAGGGAAGCAGCAATCATAATTTGATTAATAATTGAAGAAGCCCTTTGAGGTTCTCAGATAAAATACACTGCACAAATATTGTCCAGGCCCATATTTTTACACAATAAAAATATAAGTTAGCCAGAAAGAGGAAACAACAAAGAGTAATGGATTAATTGTTACATTCACTTAATATAATTCATAAATGGATAAATGCTTAGAGTTGTTTGACTTGGCAAAATTTACTTCAGTCTATAGCTGCAAACCAAAGAGACTCACAAGATGCTGGAGCAAATCCCTGCAATAAAGACATAAGCAGTAGACAAGCTTTACCTTCTTGTTCAGATTGCTTTTACCCCGGATCTGCAGATGGATATACATATACTCCAATACTCCAGTTTAATCTTAACTGTTTTAAAGTTGCTCAATTTTATTCAAAGAGCTACCTGAATTAGTTGCGTAGAGGAGGAAGGCAGTCTCATGAGACTGTATCTTGTGGTGCTGTTACGAAACAAGAACTTTCAAAGAAACAGGGAAAAATCTACTAATTGAGTTGTATTCATTCAACTGGACTCTTCTATAAGATGGTGAATTATATTATCTTCTTTTTCCTTAATGCAAAGGTTAACAACAGAATATCCAGGACACTATGGAGAAGATATGGACATGATGATGTACACTTACGACTACTACATCCGTGGGGCAACCACAACTTTCTCTGCTGTGCACAGGTTTGCTTTTCATCTTTCATTAGAAATTAAAGAAAGGCTGTCTTTTCCATTTCCCCCCAACAGTGCATGGCTACACACCATCTACTGTGGTACTCAGCATCACACTAGCACCTCTGAGGACCAAAGTTCACAGTACATTTGATTCATATTCCAGGGTGGTGTATCAGGAGCAGGGCATGCTAATGAGGATCATTTGTCATGTCCATCAGAGCAGTGAAAAATACAGCAGTGGTAGGTTGGGCTGAATCTGACCTTCACAAAATGCAACAGATCTTCAGTATAGTTTCTCACCTACCTCTAGTTGGAGCATATTTCATAGAGCTCACTAAAAACACCCTGTACCTTCAGGGAATGAGGGACCTATTTTGGTCCACTTTTCTTTACAGAGAAGCAGGGAATCTGCCAGCATGACAAGTAAAGACCATACAAACTGCAATGTGAATGTTGTAAACTGCCCAATCCGCTTCAACACGATTCTAGCACATTCAAGCCACATCAGGAATTCAGGCAATGCAGTGCACCTTGATCACTTTCCAGAAAACGAGTTAACTATATTTTCTTCATCAGTCCTGATTATTTCTTGGCATTTTCTAATCCTCTTGGGAGAGTCCCTATGTCTAGTGAGGTCATAGTCATGCAAATGGATTCACAATTTTTCTGCTCAGTTGAAAAGGAGTGTTCTCCCTTTTTACTGTGCATAACTGCAAAGTTTTAAAATTTGGTGTTAACATAAACCCCACGCTGTTGTCTGTCTAGGGCTACAGAGATCCTAACAGAGCAGGTTTAAGGAGAGTATAAGCAGTCACTGAAACCTGACTGTGGGAGAAGGATCTTAATTCTTTCAAGCTGACCTCTAATACATCAATCCTGAGCTATTTCTGTGCTGATGTCTTTTATCAGGCACCTCAGTCCAGTATATTAAAGCATTTGTTATTAAGCACAGCACAGACAGCAAGGCAAGGTGTGTTGCACTGCTCTGCCAAGACTGGCTACATGAGAAGGGGGAGAGAAGAGAGAAGTGGGAGTTAAAAGACCAATATTTCAAGCTGTCTCTAACGACACTCAAAGCAGCCAAAGTGCTTTTGTCACTGTAATGCTCTCAGCTTGCCAAAGTTCACTATAGGGATCCCTCAACCAAAAGGTTACCTGAAATAGGGAGGCTTTTCCAGAAATGACAGCACATTGTAAGACTGCTACAGGTCCATAATTGCAATTTCCTGGCTAAAATACATTATCCTGTTTATTCCCAAATAGAAGCCATGTCTGCAAATTCTTCCTACAAGTGGAAGAATAACTTTCACAGATGCTTGACCCAAAGGTATCTATTTATTGCTTTAGATAAAGAATTTACAAGGTCATAAGGGACAGCCCTGTTCTGGGCTTTTCCTCTTAAATATTCCCCAGTGCTATCCTTAATCCTTGCTCTTCATGGCTGTGGCAGAGACTAGGGGAAATAATGCAGACAGTGCATTCCCCTGCAGCTGGAATCCAGACTCCATCGGATGTGGACCAGGGTAAAGTCTGGAATCACAAGGACAAGCCTGGAAAACAAAGCAGCTGAGGTAGCCTATGCCTCTGAGCAGATTTCTGTCTCTGACTGATGAAGGCAGCCTTCAGAACAGGGTGGCAGTGGGGGGACTGGCCAGGAGCAGAGGCAGCATCAAGGGAATGTACATTGGGAATACAGGTCTTCACAGGACCACAGGGCCTCAAAGAGGAAGGAGCCACCAGCACACTTTTGTCCTACCACTGCTCTGGTGGCAGACATAAACCTGCAATAGTAGCAGGTTGAAACTACAAAGAAAAAATTTTATGAATCACAAACTAGAAAAGTTTTCTGCATCAAAGAACTTTCTGGCCCTCAGCTTCCAGAACGACTAGAACCAATTTGTGTTGCCAAGTGAATGAAGTGAAAAAAAATTCTTGCTACATCAGTTCAGAATTCAGATTTAGGCTGTAACACTCCTCCTGAGCAGTATGATCACAAGAGTCAGCAAAATTTGCCATTCTTAATGGTTCTTTGCAGCTCATGAGGCAGAATAGGAGCAGAAAAAGGTCTTCTGAGTCTCAGCCTGTCAGGGGCATGCACATGTCCCACTTGTCTATGTGAACATTTTTTAACTGCTCTTCATTTGCAAGCACATTAAACTTGTGTTCATACTATTTAGTTAATGATGAACAGTGTTCTTGGGCTAACGAGATGCAAAAAAAGCCTCTGAAAGTATTTCAGTTTAAACTTTCCAAATCACTTCAAACAGGTAGATATTTTCATACTTTTTCAATAAATTTGCAGAAATCATATCTTCCCTTCCTGCTCCCTAACACATTGTATCACTGAGGTCACTGTTGGTACAAAGATATTTGAGACAGCATGTGATGCTTGTGGCAAAGGACGTAGAAAGTTTAGAATGATGTTATCCCCACCAACACTTCTGTAATCACTCTCTGTGAGGTTCCATGTCTGTGTATGAGGAATGAATGAAAGAGTTGTTGCTCATCATCAAAGGTTTTAACTGCTCCTTTGTGGAGAACAGACTTCAGAAGTGGTTAATATTTACATTTTCCAGTCTCATTTTAAATAGGTCAAAAGGAGAAAACAACTGTCTATAAAGCAAGACGAAAGCAGCTGCAAAGAATTAGAAGAGGCCTGAAGTATCTCTGGGAGCCCATTCAGGAGTGTGGTGATAACACTGATGCAGACAGGAAGACCTAAGGACATAAATAAGGGAACATTGGCAGGGAAGGGCAGTATCTTTTGTTAGACGGACTGATACAGTTGAATTTCAGAGAAGGACATGGGGTATGTGAAGCAGCTTGTAAACAACTGAAACTGCCCACATACACATGCACGTTGCAAACCCTTGGCAAAATAGCTTCCAAAATTAAACCCACAAACCAAACAAAAAAATACCTTCAGCCTGAGCTCTGAAGCGTGCCAAGCGGCGATGGCATGGCTTTCTGGTGGAGAATTGTTACGTGACTGTGATCGGGCTGGATCAGTCTCCTGAGTCCAGAGAGCACCACTAGGACATTCACAACCCAACCTGCCGCAAGTATCTTGGTCACGGAGGTGGGAATTACCAGGCCTTCTTGGTAAATGCCACAGCTTGTCCTTTGCTATGTAGTATAAAAATAGCACATGCAGACTGTCGTAAGCTCATTTCTTTTACAAAACTGTTCTCCGCTCCATTTATTTAGGTGATCTGGACAGCCAGTTATTTCTTAACTGCTCAGACATCATCACTGAAAAATAAATTGACAGCCAGATACCCCAACAGTAAAGTAGGTTTGAAATGCCCAGACAAGCTGGACATCTACCAAGCTCAGCTGAGCTAAATTATAGGGTATTTAAGGTCTCTAATGAGTTTCATATGACTGAAGAAAGAGGATTTTGTTAAACTCAATATGAACAGGAATTCACAGAAATTTTTGACTGAATTGGAAACAGATTATTCAACAATATTTGGAGATAAAAGAAATTTCTCTATACATCAAAAATTCAAATCTGACAGCACATGACAGCTGGAAAGCAAAAGTGACAGTTCAATATTGATTTGCGAAGCCAAGGAAAATGGATGAATTTAGGAACTGGGAGGGGATGACACCTACAAAATTAAGGATCTGCAAGGCAGGTTCAGATCTATTCTAGAGTACGCCTCGTAAGGCAATTCCTAATGGGATCTGCATTCCCATTGGTAAACCTGTAAGGGATCTACAAATTGAAGCAGGCTGATAACTACTGAATTAAGCACACAGCAGCGATAGTACAAAGAAATTGCCTGTGTCCTGAAAAGCTGGACATATAGGCTTGACTTCAAACACAAGTAAAAGGGGAAAAACAGGTAACATGCCATTAAATGCATCAACCATGTACATTATATGCCAGTGTCTGCAAGGCTAAGCTTAAATGACAGCTTCAGAAATAACTCTGTTCCAGTAATTTAAAGAATGTTATTAATTAAGGTGACTAAAATACATTTATTTTAAAGAGCTTGACTTTTAATTTCATTTTTTAAATTAATGTCCTATTTTAGAAAAAATACTTGGCCTGAGATTTTGACCTAAAAGTCTCTCTGACAAAGAGTGCTAGCTTAGCAGACCTTAACGTTGATCAATATCATCCTGTTTTCCACAGATGAGTCCTCTTTAATTTTTATCTCTCTTGGTAACTTAGTGACCAAAAGAGTAATAACTGCCTTTGAAGAGCATGCACATAGACCAAATAAGGGATTCTTGAAATAAGCCTAAAAATGAATCTTGCATTTCATTAACCTTTGGTAACAGTTTTATGAGGAATTTATAATTTAAAAACGTCTAGGAAAGATCTAAAGAAAACCAAAGTCAAACACTATGCAACTGTTACATCAGACTTGCTGATGAGCAGGAGACAGAACCAGTTCCAAATGACACTCAGGATAAGCTGGTAGTTTAGTGGCGCAGTAAATTTCCAACTAAAAAACCTCAGCTAATGAAAGCTGCAATGAGACATTTTATACCTACAGGGTACAAAATGTGTACCTACAGGGCTTAAGAATCAAATTAATCTTGTTCCAGGACAGAGTCACACAGTCAACAACACCATGTAAGCACAGTTAATACCAAAATCTGGGCTCAGGGGCCTCAGCACATTCCTGTGAGGCAGCAGCTTGGTGTTTAAATGCAAGCTTCTATGAAATCACCCCAGCAGCATTACCTATCCCATGCCTCAGCTTTAGGACATCACTATTAGCAGAATCCAAGCTTTCGGAAACCTCTTGGAGGACTACCCCTTACCAATATAAATGACAATTGCCATCTGCAAGGACTGTACTTTGGATCTAAATTCAAGTTAGCCAGTATCAAGCAGCCTAAATTCAACATTCCCTCCACCGCAGCACAGCATTTGATCTGCTGAACTCACACCTATTTGCCAAAGGAAAATTTAATGCACAATAAGCTAAGATGGAAATTAAATTTGTAGCCTGTTGCAGCTATTGGACGCTAAATCACTGGCCTCCAGTGTTGAACCTGGTGCTCCAGTCAGGCTTCCTACTAACAATTGTTAGGTTTCCTATCACTCTCTTGAGAGAAATACCACTCACAAACTGGGAAGGGCATAAACTCTCCTTACATTCATAAACATTACTCTTCCTCACATGTGACTTGATCAAGGATGCGAAGTGAATTTGATTTCTCTCACTATTGATTCCTTCAGATCTTTAATAAAGGACACTAACTGGAAGACCTAGCAGTGAAAGACATTAAAGAAAAAAAGAAAAACGTGAAATTTGCTGTGTGGATAACTCCCCTCTTAGACACAGCTTGAAAATCACCCAAGTACTTTTTACACATTACTGAACAATATATGACATGACAGTAACTTCTGACAGAATCATCTTTTTCCTCTTGGTCACTGATTGAAAGTCAATTCAGGACTGACCACCATCAAGATTCATTGTCTTCTGAAGGATACTCAGGGACCTACTTATTCAGAGAGCTGATTATCTCACCTTATAAAGGAGTGTGAAGGAATTGTAATTATCACACATATTTAATGTCCTTTCAGCCCATAAAAACACAAAACACTCAGATGAAAGTCAGTTAATGGCAGACAGATGTTTTTGTTGCCACAATACCTGGTATAAAGTTACTCTTACTTGTATAGCATCTTCAGCCGTTCTAGCTCACTAACACCTCTCTCGTCTCTCTTTCATGCAGGGATCGTCAGTGGAAATTTATTGTCTGCAGGATGACAGACTATGACTGCCCATTTCAAAATGTTTAAAAAGATTGAGTGTACTCTACTTGGAAAGCTTGGGGAAAGACAGGGTGGGATGAAGATTAGTGATTACAGGAGAAGGTCAATTAGGCTCACAGAAAAGTACCAAGACTCATAAGCTGCCTGCTGAAGATATATTTTTTCCCCTTTGGAGCTAATACATAAATTGCCAGCCCACATGCTTACAACAGTGAATTCAGAGGATTCTTTCAAGCTGCACTGACAGTTGTATCCCTCAATTAAATTTGCTTATGACACACACGTTTATGATACACAAATCTATGGCATATGCACAGTTACCTTTCTTATATATACATATAGCCATTCTAAACACATACAACCTCCTTTCACATAGCAACTCTATATAAATGGCTTCCCAGCGCAGTTGCTCCGAATGAGGTGGAAACATACTATACACTTTTCAACATACACTAGACTTTCCTGACTTCTACTTTGTACTTGGAATGCATCCAGCGATCCCTACCAGCTTCTCAGAGTTTAGTAGCTGGAAGTGTGCAGAAAACGGCATTGGGAGGTCTCTGACGGGCTGCATCTGGCGTTACCTGTTACAGCCCTCAGCGTAACTCCACTGCAACAAAGATCTGCCCACACAGGGGAATTCCGGGTATTTACAACAAGAAGATATCAATATCTGATAAAAATGAGAGTAGATCCATCAATAAAACCAGAAATCTAACCCCACTTTACTGAGAGTCTCTTTTATATTGTCTTAAAAATGTCTAATGACAAGACTAACCAAGAGCTCTGCTCTGGGCAAACCCGGGAGTAGGTCAGGCCACTCGCCCTCAGTAAATATACGGATACCGCGCTCTTCAGGAGTCTGCTTTTCAGGTGGATTGGGTTTCCGCTATGGGTGCCTGTACAACATCCATCGGCCCTGAGTAATACATTCTTGGCTTAGAATAGACAAATAAACCTAGTGACTTAGGTGACCTTATCTCCTCCAACTTGCAAATCCTATTCCCTGTAAGGTATAAACCGACCATGTTTCAAGACTGCACAGCACCTGTGCAGCTGTAATCCAGCAAGAAAGACTATTGTTTTTTTTGGGAAGATCTGAGGTAGGATTTTCACTCTTGAACAAGCCAGAATTTAGGGTTCAGTTTCTTAGTTGATGACTTCAAAGGTGAACTTAGCAGTGATCTTGGTGGTGCTGGCTCAAAGGTCCATGATGACTCCATGTGCCAATTTAAGGTTGCAAAGCTTCATAGGAAACAGTGGTGTCAGCCAGTGAGTTTCCATATTCCAAGCATTTTTAGCATGTTTACAAGCATACCCTCAAGCATGAGCATTAAAACTACATTTGTCCAATAAAAGAATGATAGGTTTTGCATTGCTGTGGCCTTGTTCTTTATTGGTTTTATTTACACCAGCTAATTAATTTGCACACAAACAAACCCTCTGTCACTCTCAGAGACCATGAAGGTGATTAGGGAGTTCTGTGAGAGCCAGTTGCTGAGATATGTAGGTAACAGTGAGAAGGAGAATTTGATGAGCTTAGGGAAGCTGGAGGGGCTTGTTCACTGACGCTGGTAGGCAGGCAAAGGAAGCCAAAGGAACTCCAAAACAGCAAAGCACCAGAAGAGAAGGCACTTGTGCCAGGGAATCAATGGAAAAGGCTGGGCACTAAAATTAGGCACAAGAGGATCGTCCCTGAGAACATCTGCTTTAGATGGAAACCCATCTCCCACGTGACTTTATCTTGACTACTTAGGCTGCTCTTCATTCTGTGTGCACACCATGGGCTTATAAAGGCCTCTGAGGGGACAGTACAATATCGTCTTAAACTGGTTTAAATTCACAGAGCCACAGAAAAGAGCAGTGCTGGTCTCTTGTCCTGGAGCTGCAGTGTCGTATTGTCCCATATCATAGAATCATTAAGGTTGGAAAAGACCTCCAAGATCATTAAGTCCAACCTGTGACAGAATACCATCATGAAAACTAGAGCATAGCACTAAGTACCATGTCCGGTCATTTCCTGAACATCTCCAGGGATGATGCCTCCACCATTTCTCCTTGGGCAGCCCATTACAATGTCTAATCACCCTTTCAGTGAAAAAATCTTGCTGATGTCCAACTTAAACCTCCCCTGGCACAGCTCAAGGACACTTCCTCTTGTCCTGTCACTAGTTGAGTGGGAGAAGAGCCTCAACCTCACCTTGCTACACCCTCCTTTCAGGTAGTTGTAGAGAATGATTAGGTCACTCCTGTGCCTCCTCTGCTCCAGTCTAAACAATTCCAACTCTCTCAGTCCCTCCTCATAGGACTTGTGCTCCAGACCCTTCACCAGCTCCATTGCCGTTGTCCGGACTGACTCCAGCATCTCAGCATCTTTCTTCTCATGAGAGGCCCATAACTGGACACAGAATCTGAGGTGCAACTTCACCAGTGCCAAGTACTGAGCGGCAGTCGCTTCCCTAGTACTTCTTGACACAATATTTTTTTATGTAGACCAGGATGCCATTGGTCTTTTTGGCCACCTGGGAATACAGCTGGCTCATGCCTCCTTTCTCCCTCATCCCTGTCCCAGTCCCTTTTTTCCACCCATGCTCTATTCCCAGCTCCACCCTAGCAGTGCATCTGTGTAGGATACATTTCACAGGACTCCTCTTCAGAAAGTTAAGTAATTCTCAGATGAGGAAAGGCGTGGGTGGGAAACAGAATGTATCTTGGGGGAAGGCAGAAATGGGATGTGGACAAAAAAAAAACCCCAAAAAGCAGAACACAGGCAGAGAAAGAGTGGTTCCTGTGAAGTCCTAGGGCAGCTAGTTACCAAAACCAGGAACTGAACTTAGCTTTTATCTAAGTTTTTACCTAAGTTGCAGTATCCACTTCTAATGTTGAGGTAACCCTTCTGTAGGGGAAAACATTGCTCCAAAGCTGATAAGGTTCCAGTCCAAATTCTTCAGCACAGAGTGAGGTGATGATGAGCTTGTCTCACAAAAATTTGCCAGCTTCAAAATCTCGGAAAGTTTGTTTTAACTTTCCTAAAGCCATTCTGGAAAAGTGAGCCTTTCAACATGCTTAGGATACCTTACCAAACCTGAGCCATCTTTCACTATTTCTGACACAAACCAGATGCCATTGCAGGGAAATGAAGAGTTGTTTCCAGTCAGACCAAGTACAGCTGAGCACAGATGCAGCCCAGTGCAGGGAGCCCACCACACTTCTTCATTTTCATGTGCTCCATGGCACCTGCACTTGTACTATATGGAGTAAAAGTCATCCCTGACCTGAGAGTAAACAGAAAGCCTAACATTTTAAATAAACCCTTATTCTTTAATAAATAAGACAGCAGGAAATAAAGTTTTATTTGTTTAATAAGTAACAACAGTATGGATTGAATTCAAACATCTGAGAGAAAAGAATTCCTTTGTAAATGCTGACCATGGCCCCAGCCATGCTACAAGGGCTGCAGATGGCACACTGTCAGCACTGTCAGCAATTTTTTTAGATAAACTAGGGCAGGGTAATCTTTGCATTCACAAAGGGAAATGCAGCAAACTTCAAAAAACAGGGAGGACCTTTTGAGCTTTTCTAAATGGAAATAAAAAAAGGTGAAGGGGGGTGGCCTGACTGTGGAAGAGAAACACCAATGGGCACCAAACTCCCTTTGTGGGTCTCCTTTAACCTGAAACTCAGCAAAGACGGGTGCTAAGACAAACCCACATCCTCTGTTTGATCCACTCGACTTGAAGAGAGGTTTGAATACCAGAACAGCGTAAGTAATTGGGGAAAACAGACAGTGAAAGAGAAGGACTTGACTGCTCTTCTTCCTTAATCTCAAGATTAACTTAAAAACCATGGGACTTCTGTTAAAAAAAAAAAGAAGGAGCTCTATTTTTTTACATATACTGATTTCTCAGTTTGCGGAGTATATAAGCATTTACAATATTTTTCACTTTCAGTAATTTTCAAGTGCTTCGAATAGTATTTTCAATTGCTTCTCAACAATGCTGAGCCTAGACGTGTTTTTTAAGTGAAGGCTGAGATTCTTGTTTAATCACTTGAAAATGAGAGCTGGGACATCAGCACTTTTTTAATATTTTAGCTCCTGTTTTACAAGACATCAAATACTATGAAACTCATGATAAATATGCCAGACTTGGCAGCACAGCACTGATGAAAAAAGAAATAGCAAACCCATAGCCATGTTGAAATAAGGCTTCTTTCCTGTAAGATCAAGAGAGACCTTTCAACCTCTTCCAGCCCAGTGTTAAGGACTTTGTAATATGAGATAAGCCTGGCAGAGAGTCATGGCATTACCTAAGCCGGGAGATGCCAACATAGCTGAAGGGAAACCAGTCTCTGGGTGAACCAGAAGACCTGGCAGAAGACCAGTTGGCTCTTTGGAAAACTTACTTAGACTTGACCCTTGGCTCAAAGCCATTGAATTTTTTCTGTTTTAAAACTTGATTTCAAGTCCATGTTTATTGCATTAGCAGTATGTTACTGTACTGGCCTGCATCTTTAGGCTACAGTACTGTTTGCAATCAGAGAGTATGAACATCATTGTAGTGGCACTTTGTGCCAGAGTTGTTGGCGTGAACCGTAGGCAGGAGGAGTTCTGCTAATAACACGTTATCAAACATAAAACAGAACTTGATCTTAGATTTACTTTTCAAGACAGAGTAGTTACACAGGGGACTGCTACTTTATTTCTCACGTTTCAGGGTTCTGGTACGTGTGCAGCTGATGCCCTGAATAGTAATCTGGACCTATGCTTTGAGAAGTTTAGAAAAGGCAGAGGGCTGCCCACATGCTGAAAAAGACTTAAATGAGTGCCTGTGGGTCAGAGCCAACTGGCTTGTCTTTGTCTTTCTGAGCTCCATACCTGAACAGCAATGATTTCAGTTTTATGCAGCTTGTGAGCCTCGGCCAAAATCAATGGAGTTCAGCCTTAATCAGGAGTCATGCGTCTAAATACTTTTCAGGACCTCAGCTACTACGACTCTGCAAGGAATACTGGATAAACTGGACCTCGAGTTAGAGGGAATCAGTCAAAGAGTGTGCCAACATACACATGAATGGCCAAGGCAGCACATGTTCTGCATGTACTTTCTTAAGACATAAAAGCCCTGAATTAGTCAGATCCTTGGACTGAATGGTCACTGTAGGTCAGTTCCAATTGAAACAGTGTATTGCCTTCTATCCTACTCGAAAAATCTAACTCAACCTCATGAAGACCAGGACTCACTTTGCCTCAGGTATCTTTAAATCAGTTAAGCAGAGTAAAAGAAGTTCCACTAAGTTTAGCATTAAAGCCTTGTCATAGGATAAATCCCAGTATCTAAAAAAAGTCACAGCTGCATTTTTGTAGAATGTGAGTTTTAGTTTAGCTGCAGGATCAAATTCTCCAGGTCTTGTCTGAACCAGACAAATCACCACACTGCAGAACATGATCCCAAAGGGATCATCCCAAATCATGGAGAACACAGAAGACACTGGTGCAGAAGAGATGATTCTATCTCAGAGAAAAATGAGGGAAATGGCAAGAACCAGAGTGAAAATAGTGAAAGAGACATGAAGCCACCTGAAGAATATGCCATTATGTAATTTCTTAAAATAAATGCATGCTCCTCTATCTTAGGAGATGAGATGACTAGGATAATTTAATACCAGCAAAGAATTTGGAGAAAGCTCCCCAAATAACTTTGAAAAGAAGAAAGCCAGCACAGTACATCAAATACCATCCTTGAAAAGCAGAGGAGTTGCCAATTTAAGCAGAACCAACTGATAATGTTGAGATAATTCTTTTAATCTGTGTTTGGAGCTCTTAACCCTTGACCAAAGAAAACAGAGAGATGAGAATTGAAGGAATAAGTTAACAATGAAGTGTAAGTGGAAGGAGGAGGTGTGATGGCAGATTAAGAAAGTGGCAAGAAAAGAACAAAAGCAAATAAATTCTCAACAAACTAACGAAAATGGGCCAACATGTGGCCCCTGAACTGAAATTCTAGTTTTCCATGGTTGTGTGAGGCAGCATATAAGGTTTTGCTTCAGTTAATATAAACACATTGCTCAAACTATGTTAAAGGTTGAAGATACTTAAGACTCTGGCTTGGGTTCAGACCCATGTTAAAACAAACAAGCTTTGACATGGAAATGGATATGTTCATCAGCAAAAGAAGATCCTGCTAGAATAAATAAATAAATTCTGACCATGATCTTACATGGAAAGTTAGATGTAATAATAATTCCTCTTTTATTTATCTTTATTTTACTTATTCAGAGTGAATTTGACACTGATGGAGAATTTGAGGTGGCCTTGAAGAAACTCTTACCCGTATAACAAAGCACTTTTCTGTCACATATTTCTGACTTCCCATGGGTTCTAAGGGACCTCCTTGGGGTCTAGGAGAACTGCTGAGTGTCTGTGGCTTATTCAACAACACCTGTATTGCTGAGGCAAGAAACAAAGGACATAAATAACTCTAGCTGCCACCACTTCTCTGCTAGAAACTGATTTGTGATCATAAAAGTAATTCAAGATCAGCAATGAAATAGTTATTAAATTGTAACAGACTTGCACTTGTTACATTGAACCGTAGCATCATCAAGAAGAATTTTTTCCCCAAGGATTTTATTTGCTGAATGTGCTGCACTGGGTTGGAAAAAGTCACCTACTCCAGTATATTTAATTACAATTCAGAGAACTAGGTGAGACAAGACTGATGCAAACATTCTTCTGTACCACCTAGAAATGCTAAATCTGAACCTTTTTAGCATCAAAACCTGCAGTTTGCTCTTTGGCTGGTTGAACATTACCTGCTTTCTGGGTGTCTCTGACATCTGCCTTTGCTGCAGGAGGGAACTACAGCACACACATCACAGACTCTGCGCTTAACATTGCAGCACAGCAAACACTGAACTCACAGCCCAATAACCTGGGCTATCATTTGCAGTTACTTTCTGCATTATTTAACAAAGCAGACAAGAGGAAAAGGGCTCTGAGTAATTAAGTGCTGTTTGGCAGACACGATAAATACATAGATCTCCATGACATTAATCTGAAATTGTGACTGAGAGCACTTTGGTGCTCTGCACCAGCTTCATACACACACAGCACAGTCCCAGGATCACCAGCAAGAAATGTATGTTGTGGCTTCAGGTCATTACTTTTCCCTGTTAAACCAAACCAGCCTCCTGGTACCCTGTCTGGTACAAATGGCCCAAATTCCTCAGCAACAGGGGAACATCTCCTGCTTGGTGTGAACTGAGTACATGGCCACACTGCTTGCTCAGGGCCTAGGTATGTCACTGCCACTGTTCCATCCAGCCTCTGTGCTCTGCCCAAACTCAATGGAATGAGCTTGACCAGGCTTCTGTCAAGCCCCACAAGATGTCCATTTCACCTTCTTTCCCCTCACACCATAGTAACAACTAAACAGACTAAACATTATCAACATAAAAGCATTAGCATCAACAGTGAAATCTCCTAATTTATACTTATGCCTGGTGTTACTCCATCCCACGTACCAAATCCAGCATTTCAACTTCCTAAATTTCATCCCATTAATCACAGCCCAATGCTCCAGTGTATCTAGATCCCTCTGCAAGTCTCTTGTCCCTGAAGAGAGCCAACAGCATCTCCCAGTCTGGTACGGTTAGCAAACTCGCTAAATGTGCATTTAACTCCTGCATCCAGACCATTGATAAATATATTGAACTGCACTGACCCTAGGATTGAGCCCTGAGGAACACTTCTGGTGTCTGGTCGCCAGCCAGATGTAGCCCCATTCACTACAACTCCTTGAGCTCTGCCCTTCAGCCAGTTCATCACCCAGCACACCATGAATCCACTCATCCCACAGCTGGCCAACTTGCCCAAAAGGATGTTGTGGAGGGCAGTACCAAAAGCCTTATTAAAAATACACCTTCCATCTTCCTTTCACCCACTATGCAGGTGACCTTTTCATAGAAGGCTATCAACTTACTTAAACAGTATATGTGTGCACTTGTTCTCCATTTGTTGTGCCTGTTGATCTCATTATTTGAGTTAGATTTAAGCAACAAGTCAGATACATTCACTTGTACCACAACACTCAAATTCTATATACATATTCAATGAAGTTAATAACATATTTCCATAATGTGCTGTATGAATACCTGGAACCGTAATGAGCTGTTGTTATACTTTTGTGAGCTGAAAGTTTACAGCATGAACACATTAATTAATTGAGCCTTTTGATCAAGCAAAAAGAAAGAAAGAGCAATGGACTGATATGTATTATTCTCCTGCTTGATCTCTTAAAAAATTGATTCAGCCTTCAGTCTGTTGCTTGGAAGACCATACCAAATAAACAAAGAGGGTAATGATGCAGTTACTTAAGAGGGTAATGAGCAGAACTAAATATCAAAATATAAGTGCTTCCACGGAGCCAAACGCCCTGGGTAAAAAGGATGAGCCATGCAAGACTCACCTGAATTCCCATGCTGGAATTTTCCTTTATCTCCTTTTGTCAACAAGGGTCTTAGCCATAACAGAGAGCAGACTGCAGTGTGGTGCTGACATACTGGAGCATCTTGAAATAAACTTGTTAGAGTAGTCTAATTCCAGCTGGCCAGAGCATGGCACTAAGGACTTGATCGTGATTCTTCTGTTGAGTTAATTAAAAACTACAAAAACCAGCTAGTGCTTCAGAGAAAGCTGTCATCAGAAAACAGACTATTTTCTACTATTGGGTCTCCCTTTCTGCTAAGACCTAGATCTTCCTGACAGAAAGCCTAATGCTGTTTGAGACTCGTCTAGAGGAGAAGGAATTAGCCCATTCTATCGTGATCAGGTACATTTCTGTATCCTAGCTAGTTTGCTCAGCATTTACTTGGGTGTTGATAGGTGTTGCTCTATGGTGCACCATGCAGGGTACAATGCAGACAAACCCCCAGTGCTCTTCACTCCTCACCCCTCATGTGATACTGTGCTTGCCTGATTTCTGCATGGACAGTGAAAAAAACTGTTAGAAATTGAGATCGATAGGGGATGGGGAAGGATAAGAAGGTGACATCTGCCTCATTATAGGCATCAGCTTGGTGCAATGGACATGGTCCCCCATTCAGCCATGTATTTGAAAGCCAGAGTTAGTCTGAAATAGCATAAACCCTCAAAGGGAGAAGGACAGATGAAGTATATACTCTAAACCCATGTGCAGCCAACCTGACACTAGGAAGAGAGCTGATGTTTTCTTTAAATGATGTATGAGCACACTGATGATGTAGGAACACTCCAATTAAAAACAAATCAAGAGGGAATATTCATCATGAGGCTTTGCTAGAGAAGCAGTTAATTGTCTGAAATCTTAAAAACTAAAGAGTGCATATGTGGGCACGGGGTAATAAACCTGAAGATAATTCCAAAAAATAATTACAACCACCTTTTCCTTAGGGAAACTCTTTCAACTGAGGGAGCAAATCCATTATTCTGTTTAGAGCATCATGCTCCAACAAGCTGTTCAAGATGCAATTTGCATCTCGAATGCTGTGCAAGGCAAAAAAAAAGTCTGAGTCATGCCAGAGAATGTTTCACAGCAAAAAGAAAGAGGGGAAAGAATGGGTATAAGAAAGAAACCTTCACAAAATAAGGGAATCTGAGGGAATAAGCATCCACAGCAGGACTGAGATGTAATTAGCCCCATGAAAAACCATAACTCACCATGAACTGTTCCCCTGTGAATAGTCTTTATGGAAAGAATGCCCAGTGGCTAAAGTGCTAGCCAGGAACTTGAGAGGCTCCTGCTTGTCCATCCACCTTTCACATGAGGAGAACAGGGTCACTTATGTCACTTATGCTCCCATGCCACATTGTAGAATAGGACCAAAGGTCATTCTATAAACTTTAAGCAGAATGATATTCCTAAAAGCCTCACACAGAGATGCTAACACACATTTTCAAAGCAATACTTTCATTGTACCCGGGCTGCTAATTAATCCAAGCACATACTTCAGCTAACACAGCTTGCCTGATTCCAGCATAGCTCAGTTAACACTGAGACTGTGCTTTGTTTCATGTGCAACTTGAAATATGAAACACACCCTGTGTCTCTCTGAATCTCATCTCTCTTCCCCTGAATCAGGGATAGAAATCATCACTGGCATCATGCACAAATAAATGTAATGACAACAGTGAGGCTTTCAGATATTGTGACAAGAAGGCTGGGAGACACCTCTAAATATGATAGATCAGATGAATCTCAGTGTGACAGTGCTGGCTCCACACTCTGGCATTTTGTTCTTGCCCAGGGTGCTGATACCAAAGGCATCCTGCCTGGCTCCTCAGGGCTCTGCACAGATCCCTCCAGAGCCAACCCAGCAGCGTGGCAGCTTCCCACCTAGCACAGCCACCACAATGCACCAAACAGTGCTAAGTTCCCTGTTCAGGTGACCATTTCTTACCTATCAAAGATGGATTTGTCTTCCGGGACTGAAAGCACATTACAGCTCATGTGGCCAGCACACCTACCATGGCTTTTGTTGCCAGGTCAGATACCACATGCAGATGGTGTCAATGAGCCAGTTGTGAAAAGGACTTGGCTGTCTGCACTCTTCTGGAAACTTGCTGAAGGGATAAGCTACACTGGTGGTCTGGGCAAGCACCATCTTTTTCAGACATTCCAGTTACAAATTTTGTAGAAACACTAGGATCTTTCAGGACAGAGCTGTGGAGCTACTCTGCTGCCCCTAAGTTACTAGGGCTGCACTTTTCATCCAGGGAATACCGACTGCTAAAGTACTGTAGGCAACACACGTGGTGCAAAGGACACCTTCCCCAGCTACCACTGCACCCCTCCACTGCTGCAAGGAGGGAAAATATTCTTGAAGGATCAAAGTGTGACTTGGATTAAAATGCTTTTTAGACACTGATCTAGGGAGCTGCCAGACATATCACCCATGACCAGATTTACAACAGCACTAAGACCCCAAAGACAGAGAAAGCAGCTTGACAATTCACAGTTTCAACAGTAAAATGCAATTTGCTTTAAGACAGATTAAGTTTTTCATGTGGAGGAGAGGGGCTTCAGCAAAATGAGCAATGCAGGCCAGAAGTGGAAAACTGGAAGGCAAATTCTTACTAAATCAGGCAGCGCAGGGCCATAAACTGGTTCTTAATCCTAACCACTGCTGTCTGGTGCACAGCCTGAACCAGACCACTAGCCCTGGGAACACCTGTAAAATGGGATCCTGCAGGTCCAGATGCCTGAGCACCTCGTTGGGTTTTAAGGCTGGAGCCAACAGCAACTGAATATCTGAGTTTGTGTCCAGCAACAGAAATTAGTCTGGATTTTCATGGAAAGTTCATGCTGACAGAAAACAGGTATGTCTGACTGAAACAGCTGCTTGATGGGGTTTGAAGCGATGGGCCAAGGCACTTAATTGGGCACTTGGGTTTCTATGTGGTTCTTTTAATACACAGTGCAACTGTATGTGCATTCCCTGTAGTAGCCCAAACAAAAGAGACCGGACTCTGGGCTCTCAACTCTTGATACTGTTCATTTAAAGAACATCAGACTGGAAAGTCCCGAGTCAGATGCTGAAGGTCAAGGCTAGATGTAACTTGAAGATGTTGACGTAAAGCTGCTTGATACGGTAGCCAAGAAAATGTGAACCCTTTTTTAGCTCCCTGTTCTCAAAACTTGCCTCCACAGATAGCTAGTGACATATGGGCATAGTCACTGTTCTAGTTAGCACAGCTTTTCACAGAGCTTAAAGAAACTTCTGAGTGTGGAGTGCAGTGACCTAAGACCCACACGCTGGGACTGGCACTGGCTAGTGGATTAGGCTAAATGCTCACAAACCAAGTCATAGTGCTCCATAGCTAATGACTTGTCATTAAATTATATTCTTCTATGGAGGAGGCTACTATGTTTTTCTAAGGAGGTTTTTCTACTTTTAAACCGCAGAGTGATTTAAAAGGGGTAACTTGATAATGACAATAATAAAGGCATGAGAACATGGTAAAGGCACTGCATTTTTATAAGGCCAAACTATAAAGATATTTATAACAGTCAGTATCCTTATAATCTCCAAAACACCACCACAAACAACCATGAAATTAATACTCTTAGGCAACTGCTGGGCTTAATCCTGTGCAAGTTGAAATCAATGGAGGGACATCAGGGACACAGGACTGTGTCCAGAAGTGAGCAAATGAAAAGCACAGGACAGAGAGGGGTGATCCAGACAGCCTTCATACAGTAGGCTAAGCACATCAGACACTGGCAGACCTTGCAAAGGAATTCTTAATGGAAAATCCTCAGTAAGGCAGAAATTGCCTCATTTTTGAGCTATTCTGGACATATTTTTCAATGCCAAATCTAAGGTCCCAAAACCATACCTAAAGCTTTCCACAGGGCTTAGTGGGAATTACCATGAGTCAGGTTTAGTATAGAATCATTCCCTTCTTTGCAAATCCTGTTAAATTTTTTCCACTCTCTCACCGTGTTTCCAGTAAAGATGGGTTAGGCACAGGCTAAAGGAAACAAAAACCAGAATCTAAGTTGCCTGCCAGTAAAACTTATGGATAGCTTCTGCAAACAGCTTAGATGTTTTGACTGCTTGAGTGCTGAAGGACTGTACTTGGGCTGTCTCAAACAGGACTGAACAGCAGAAAACCTTCTTAATTCTTTGTTTGCTACTGATTCTCAGCAGAGTATGTCTTCTGAGATATTTCTACTTCCATGGACATTTTCAGTAGGTGTTGCATAAAGAACATCTACCTCTGGATCTCCAAAGGATGTCCAAAATACCTTCGTCTCTATCTGCCTTGGTCCCTGTGCATACTCCCTGCTTGTGACTAGCTGGGAGAAACTCCTCCTGCATATCCACATGCTTCTGACATGCTCTTCTCCTGACTCTTTCCTGGATAATAAAGACCGTCCCAGCTTGACAAACCAACTCTCAAGGAATCCAGCAGGCTTTAGATCTGTGTCCACATGGGGACAGAACACCAAGCTGATAATTTAAGGGAGTTGCCATGATTGTGACACAGGCATGGAGTGTAAGATGAGTTCTTGCTTGACTTAGAGAGGCAGTGGGATGATGCACCCACAGACACACACTGAGAGCAAAACCTCCTGCTCACTGTGGCTTCAGCATCAGAGCACCGCTGCTTCTTCCACTCTTTGTCTCTCTTCCTCTAATAGATAAGTAACAGGTAGACAGTACATGAGACACTCATTGTACAGGGAAAACCCAAGCAACATGAAAATCTGTTAAAGGATGATAATTTAATGAACACAATATTGATAAATATCTGCACAGAGGGAAATGGCCCAGCATAGTGGTGAAGTGCTGTGCAGATAGATACAAAACAATGTGGTTACCAACTGGGAAATGTGGCAAATATATTAGCTCTAAGAGTTATATGCCTTCTGACATCATCTTAACATAAACTATTAATTTTCTATTCTTTCCCTCTAACCTGGTTAAGAAGGCTAATAAAATATTTATTGGGTAACATAAAATATGTACGACACCGCCTTTAATGGTGTGTTCATCAGAGAAAACACAAATTAAAAAAAAGAAGAAACAGCTTATGAAACTTTGCTGAAACACATTCATCTAGGCTCAAGCAATGCCTATTGCTATACATACGTATTTCCCCCAAGAAAGTGCAATTTGTTATTCAATATTCTTATTAACGATAACTACAGTAAAGCCCCAGTACACCTGGAGAAATGTCTTTTTTAAAGATCAGGTTGAGTTTACTAGATATAACAGTATGCCGCATGTAAATGGAGTGAAACCTGCAAAAGGTGTAAGATATCAGCTAGAATTTATGGTGTGCACAAACTGCGTGAATTGTTGGTCTTGAACAATTGTAAATGTTCTTTTTTTGATGACTGGAACTGGATGCATGAGCTCTATTTTTACACAGATTCACTGAAGGAGAAAAGCTGTTGACTATCAGCTGATGTACACACTCATCAGGGACTAAGTGCAGTCAGAGCACATTTCCCCGGTGCTTAACAAGCTCCTAGGTAAGGAGAAGTCTGTAGTAGAGACAGTGAAGACAGACAGCTCTTCCTTTGGGAAGCACCAAATCAACACAGCCTCTCCTATATTACATTGCTCACAGACCAGAAGCTCAGGCAGCATAACTTGAACGGAGACCAAATAAGGATTCAGACACAGACCACAGCTCCTGGGACCATGCCACAAGACATGGAGTCAACCACCCTCCCTCCTCTCCTCAGAGTATGAGTATTTCCAGCACCCAGCCAAGGCAGTGCAGAAGTGAACTAACAGTGAGACAGAGGAGGTGGGGAAAATATTTCAGCCTTCACCTGAAACACACTGGAAAGTGCCCTCACTGAAGCACTTCCTCTTGAATATCTAAGTAGGCTCCAAGCTTTGATTCCCTGGCTTCAGCTTTGCATGTTTTCTTCATTATAATCAGCCTGACAATGCAGGGGGAAATGGCAGAGGCATTTGTTTACACTGTACATGGACTCCCTGCTCACCTGTTACACGATTAGGCGGTTACATAAATGGCCCAAGATGTCACATTCCTCACCCGGGCACTGACCCTTGAAATAAACCAGGCAGCGTGACTCTGAGTAGCTGGAGGGTCTATTTGTGAGAGGATTTGCTGAGCAGGGCTGCAGTATAGAGTGTTCTTTCCATCTTCATGACTGCGTTCATCATTTGCAGACAGAGAAATTCAGACAGCGATGATGCAGAGAGTTTCCATGTTCTGTTCCGTTCCAAAACTGGATGCACATCAATGGGATACCAGTAATGTTGCCCTCACCTTCCTTTTTCCAAGTAAAAGGAAAAAGGGCAATCAATCACAAGTACACCAGCTTGGTTCCTTGTTTAGAAACAAGTAGATGGTGATCTTGCATAAGATTTTCTCTCCCATCCCTCTCTTCACACTTGCTATCTGATCCAGAGCCCACAGAAATCTGTGAAAACTTTTAACCTGGATTTCAAAGGCCTCTACAATAAGCCCTTTTTCATCTACCCCTTTCAAACATGCACAGCATTTTATACAGCACAGTGTATTCAATGAATCCGGTGCCATTCGCCTACAGACCACAAAGCATTTCCCAGTCATTAACAACACATGGTAGCAGAAGCAAATATTATTCAGTGGTTGATTCTATGGCTCCTGAAAACGAATCTAAGTGAGGGGAAAGGATTTTTTCAGAATCATACTGAGCTAGTGCCATGACTGCAAAAGGAATCCTGCTCTACCTTAAGGAATGTTTCCTCTGCTTGCATACTGAAGTCATTTTGAAAAGACTGTGAAGGCAACAGGTAGTGAACACCATCCCCTCTTCTCATGGCACCTTCCTGAGGGTGCTTCTCACACATTGCCCCCTAACACACTATCAGAGCGTATTGTCCAATACTCAGAAAGGGCAAAGCACCTGAGCAAGGCTGACAGTAATGCCAGCAGGACATCCAGTGATGCCCCAAGGGATACTTGCCTCCCTGCTATAAGTCGTTCAAGCATAATTGTCCATTAATTCACACAACCAGGAACAGCATTTGTTTAGAGATTATGTATTCCACAAACTAATGCCCTGTTATTCTGTGCACTACAGGCTTGCAGATCTCTGCAAGTAGAACTCACTCACTTGGTTTTGGCCACCAAAGAAGAAAGCTTTCCTTCCTTTTTTTTTGGTTATTTTCAACAAATATAAAGAAATTATTACAAATGTAGACCAAAGTGAAAGCTAGTGTACATTGTTACTAATCCTGACTAGGATAAACCCCCCTGATATCTTCTAATCAACAATAAAGCTCCAATCTGCAATTACAGTTTATTCCCTGTCTCTACTGAAGGTGAGTTTACGAAAAATGAAATCTTATTACTCATCTATTTGCAATGTGCTCCAGTTTCTCATGAGATATTGGATCTAACTGGTCTAGTATATTATTTCCCAGAAAAGGAGTGACAGAAAGGGAAGGGCAGGTATTGGGTTATCTGGGGGGGATCTCTTAGAGAAACTATGTGACATGATATCTTGCAGCTGTTTCAATGGATGGTCTCTCTTGCACTTCTCAAAGACAAATGATACACCAAGAGTCAAACTGCTGCTCACTCTATTCTCGTTTACAGGAAGTCTGGGATTTAGGGAAAGGCAGCACACGGGGGATTTGAAAGTTGGCTGCAGCTCCTGAACTTAAACTTAAGTTCCCAGCCCATCTAGAACCCAATGTGAAGCTCTCAGAAAACGCAGCTCTCATTCTGAAGAAGCTAACAGAGCTATACAGCTGTACCAGAGTCTCCACCTTTCTGCATTTGTTCATTTGTGAATGCTCTGAGCTCTCTAGCACAGGAACTGCATTTTCAACATTCTTGTCTTTCATTTATTTACTTGTGCCTCGTCCAATCCATGACCAATTCCTCTCGAGACTGCAAAGGGTGATCTCAGTCCATTTAGAAACAACCAGCAGATATTTCAGCTATGCACATTTGGTAGCATCATATTCAGTTTGAAGGATTATTTATCTCCAAAATGTAACATTTAATATTGATACTTGTTTCTTGAAAGTTTGCAAGCTAAAAAGTATGTAGGAAATAATATGTAAACTCAATGTAAACTCCTATAAACTCAACTGCTTCACCTTATCACATATTCCCAGCCCATGAGGCTTTTGGATGGAATAAATCACTGCTCCCTAATTTTCACAGGCCTGAATAAAATAAGTAATCAAAATGATATTAATTTAAAATAAATCCACTGTTCAGGTGAAAAACATAACAATTTTCCCTGCTTTCCTTAGCACCGAAAGACAAAAACTGGCTCTGAACTGAACCTGAGCTCACAGAACAGCAGATTGGTTGACAATGACAGTACAGCTATCTGGTTTAGTTAACAACAGCCAGAGCAGATCATGCAGCTGGCAACAGAAAGAATCATTTTCTTCTTATCATGTACCCCTTTCTTAATCTAATCACCTACAGAGCAGTTTGCCTACTTCTTTGAGATTGAAGTAGCTTTATTAAATAAAGCTGACACCTTACAAGGTAAAAGTTTCCAGTGTTAGTCTTAAATTAAACTATACTTGTACTAGATTTACTGCAGATTGAGGTTTTAAAGACAGGGAACCAATACCAGAGCCAATGTCAAGGCAGTCTTTGAAAGAATATATGTTGGCATGCAAACACACACACTCCACATGCTGCCACCAGAAATATTTTCCTTCAAAAAAAAAAAAAGAAAAGAGAACAGTAAACGCAAGATTCTTAGAATGCAGAAATGATAAGATGCTTTGGCTCTGTTACCTTCTTTCCTGAATCTTGCAGGATTTGTACTTCAGAAACAAAAAAGTAGCCAACAGAGAAGGCATTTGTACAAATTTTTCATCAGTAGGGATCTCCAAAACAGTATTAGGTCAGTCACCTGGCAGTGAGTATCAATAAAATCCTCCCTTCTTCCTTTCTGCTGTGACCAAGAAAGCTATCTTAGCTACATGTATTGATAATGAATATAGCGAATGTGTAGCTTTCTGATATATTCTTATTTTCACAAGTTGAACTCCCAAATTTTGATACTCTCACATTTTGTGAGCCAACGCAGCAATTGAGTTTGTACAAACACCTTCCCATAATGCTTCAGCCTAATCACACTGGGAAAGTCGCTGTCTGGAGAAGTTGGATTGCAGTCATATGGCCTCTCAAAATGATATGGATTTTCAAAATGCCTTGTTCTATGAGGTATTATCAGGGGAAGCTGTCCCTGGTCTTCTGCTGTTAGGAAAAGCAATTACTCCTACCTCAGGTACTGCTACAGTCCAAGCAGGTCATTAAAAATAGCTAATGGCTTAGTCAGCCACCAAACCTTGTCACTTGCCCCATGCATCCTATTGCATTCAGGACACTGGAATTAAATGTAATTAGCTTATGGCAATCAATCACATCCTTTCATCAAGGAAGAAAATTAGGAGAGTAATTGGGTAAAAGATGATTTATATGGCCCTTTCTGACAGAGGAGCAAAGAATAGTTTTTACATCATAACAACATCAAATCTTTTCACTATAACCTAATCTAAATTTCTGCCAAATCATAATTCTCACTTGGACTTTTCTCCCATTATTATAGGTTAAAAAAAGGAAGAAGAAATAAATTATAAAAGTGTGTGGGTGTGTGTAGATACACAAGGGAATAGTCACTCCATTTGTTTCCCAGACATAATAAATCTTTGTATAAAATGATAGGTTGGAATGATTTTCAGTTAAGAATTGATCTCATGAAACTGGAAACTGTTGTTAGCAAAATTACCCTTGGGCTATAATTTTGCTGGTACCCGTGGACTCCTTTTTGTCCTTTCTATCTTCTATTTTACTGTAAAAGTGCCAACCTTCTTGATCATTTTATAATGACAAAAAAGCATTTATAGTAGAGATGAAGAAAAAAAACAAAGATGGCATGAAAAATAAATTGCACAAAAATTAGTAACAGCTACTATAACTATACCAACTAAAATTAAACTGAGGGAAAGCACTTGCAAAGATGAGGAGAGAACAGGGAGTTAACCTATCTGTGATGATGAGTGATTTGCCATGGCTGTGAACTGATAACATTTCAGGCCCACATGGCCAATCTAAATCTGGCCCAGTTCACAGTGATCAAAGGCTGGTACAATCTGGTGTGATGTTTGTTGGCTGTAAAAATCAGCTGATGGTTTAAATCTAATTCTTCTCCAAGGGCAGAAGTTGGTAGTGTAAGGATGCTGCCCAGGAAGCTCAGAAGACCAAAGGTTATTTGCCCAAGCAAAACTTTTCCTGCTTATTTTTTCTCATCAGAGCTTAAGGGGAAGCCTGACCAAACAACTGAACACTGCAGAGCCACATCTGCCTATTATTTGTACACTGAAACTAAAGTATCACACTTCCCTTTCCCATTAGGCAATAAGAATACAAATAAAGAGAATAAACATACAGAATTTCTATTCAACTCAGAGGCCATTTTTTCTGTCCCTGAGAAGAAATTCACTAAACATGGTACTTTCTCATTCAACATTCATTGCCTTTCGTTAACACCAGATGAAACACAAAGTCTCTAAAACCAGAATAATATTTCCTTCATTTCCCAAATGCTGGCTTTGCAAACTCAAGCACACATTTAGCAGTAAATTAAGCCTTTCTTCTGGCACCAATCAGTACAGTCTGCAGTTCTGCATGATGTGACACAGTCACAGATCCCTCTCTCTTTAGATGAGGATCATGTCATGGCTGTCCATGAACCTCTGAATCTGATGGACTGTCATCATAGGGTTAAATCTCAGTTCATATCTTGCTGACTGCATGGGAAGCACATAATACTAGTTCTGTCTCTTACAAAGAAGTCTATTTGGAGAGCTAGAAGGAAGCACAATCTGTAAATATTTATACTGTTTGTCAAAACTACAATGCACATGGGACTCAGAATGCATCCCACGAGCCAGCCTGCGCACTAAGTAGCTCCATGTTCACTCTCCATAGAAGAATAGCTCCCTCACACCCCTGCACCACTTAGCCAAAACCTGCTGAATAAGCCAGTCACAGAATCAGCCTTACTACCCAGAAAATGTAGGTAAGGAAAGGTTGTATCAGGCATTTCACCAGAAAATTACCTGCTCTGGCATTCTTATCCAAGACCTTTCAACAGTGTCCTGATTTATGCTACCATGGCTAATATACAAAGTGTATGCAGCCAGTTCAGTTTCATAATTGTACCCTCTGCATAATGAAACTGAAGTGAAAAGCAACTACGTCTTTTACTTCATACTTTAGTACCCATCCTGCCTCAAACGAGAGTGCCAAAGGAAAAAAAGACAGAAGTGAAACATATACTTTGCATACAACATTGGATCAGCTATGAAAACTTCAGCCCGTGGAAAGCTAGAAGTATGGCAAAAAATGCCTTCTGTAGCTATCAGTTTGGGGAAAAATTGTATATTGGAATTTTAGAGGGGAATGCACACAAAAGCAGCTGTTAACAAGGCGCTGACAAAGTGCTGTTAAGGTGCAAATCAACCACTGCCACTACTGTGGACTGCTGCTTCTAGATATTCCTCTTATAGTACTGTGAGGCTACACAAAGAGTGGTCAGGAAAAGCACAAAATCTTACACACCACAGCATTAAAAAAAAGACCTGTTCAAGTGGAAATTTGCAGCAAGGATGGAAGAAGGCTCCAAATGTTTCTACAGCCTGCTGACTTATTGCTAACATTTGCCATTCAGATTGATCTTCTACTGAGAATCTAATGTTAAAACTTGCTGCTGTAACTGATTTGCATCAGAAATACAGAGTCAAACAATGAAGTCTTCTAGTACTTAATGAAAGTAGCTCCACTCCATGTCATTTTGCACTTTCTTTACTTCTCAGATCTTTCATACCCCTCCTTATGATCCATTCTAAATGATTCTCATCAGGAGTCATATTCAGGAAGTTTTTATGGAACAAGCACAGGACCACTGACTGTGTGTCATAGGTTTCCAAGATTCTCAGCAAGCTCATGTTTGCAGGTTGGCTGCTGCCCCCCAACTATTTGTAGGTGCCTTCCTCTAGAAGTCCTCTAGTGGACTGTGCCAGCTCTATGTTCCAGAGCAGAAGCTTCCAGGGCAGAAGCTGGACACAGCAGTGAGGACCCTGCTTTGTGGCAGAAAGAGGAAGCCTACAGCCTCCATACAGAGAGCTCAGCACCTGCTGCCTACCATTCTCTACCTTCAGTCATATTTCTATGTGTCTCCCCAGCTTCTCCATGAATCTCCTCCAAAAGCTGAAGCAGCAGTAACACATGCAGGTACTGCTGTGGCCTGTCTGAAATGCAGCTGGCTTAAATGGCATCTTTCTGCCAGTCAGCCAGAGAGCATTTGCATTTTCAAGCTATCACCCGCAGTGACTTCACGGAAAGAACAAGTATTATCCAGCACTATTCAATAGCATTAATCATAATACAAATCCTGTTCTTGGGCTCATTTGCTTCATTCCAGGCTTGTACTGGTGCCTGACTCACACTTAACCACAAATTCCCACTCTTCTTCACCACTGAATAGTAATTTGATGGACACTGGGGCTACCACCAGCAGGACAGCCTTTCAAGCCAATTGGCATGTCAAGAGCTACTGATTTTATTAGTGCCTCTAGCAACTTAGAAAGGACAGTCTCTACGGTTTTGTAGAAGGAATGCAGCTCCCAGAGTTGCTGCTACCCTGGCTGCCTTGCAGTGCCCTTGGAACCAGTTCTGGGGCTGGAGGATGGCAAAATGACACCAGGCACCGCTCCAGTACAAAAAGAGGCTGCAGAAGTTTGTCTCCCCACTGCAGGCAGGCTGGTGAATGAGTTACCTGCAGAACCTACCACCCTGGGTCCTATGAGGAAAGTGAATTGCGTGCTGGGTTTCCTGGAAATTTTACTTTGTTTCTTTTCTGAACACTGTTCTAAGATCAGATGAAAGCTAATTCTGCAAGGTCATACATAAATAAAAGTAACACCCAAATGTATCCAAGAAGGAAAAGAAAATTCCACTTGCAAGCTTGGCATTTTTTGATGGCAACAGCTTGTTTGCTGCTTTTTGAATTACAGCTGTACACAGCTGTTAGCGATCAAGTGCTGCAGAGCACCCAGCAGCCACCCAGCATTTCACATGCCTATTCTGTGCTTTTCAGTCATTTTGTTCCCTGCTAGGCTGCTCTTATGGCCCAGATGTTGCTATAATACAAGTAATCCACTCTGGAGGCTTGGAGGATGTTGCATAGGTCAGTATGAGATGGTTTGGCACTGTGGGGCAATACAGAAAATGAGAAAACATCCAAAGCTGACCTACAAACTTAAGGGACACCTTCACAATTATATTCCTTCTATCAAATAGGATTTATATGTGTGCCTTCATAACCTCACCATTGCCAGAGAGGGATGGCAATAAGCATTTCCACTTAACCTTACATCAGAACTAGAACTTAAATATAAACGTCTCAGCATGATCCAGACTGGCAATATGGGAAACCTTGGCTGGAGGCAAGAGAATGAAAAACCCGCAAGTAATGAACTCAGAACAAAACAAGTGGAATGCAAGAAGAGCCTTTAAACAAGCATGGAAATGGCATATTTTGTTTTAAATTATGCTGAAAAAATGGGAGCACAGCCAGAAAACTCAGACAGATGGATTTTCTTCTCTATCAAACCAAACTAGCCTGCAGATTAATAACTAAAGTCTTTTTCCAGCACCCGAAGATGTTCATTTTTCTCTTCATTAAATGCACATTAATAGTGCAACTGCTGCTCCAATGCTAGTTTGTACTTCTTTGATCCTGTACTATAGATTGTCAGCAGAGATTTTTACCGGATTTCTTCCTTGCCTTCAGTAACTGAATGCATTTCATATTGTGCTTACATAAAGAAAACTTCCTCGAATCCTGATGTTTGCCTACAAAAAGTGATGTTTCTTCCTGTACTGTCAATGTAACTCATATTCTTTCCAATTCCTTTCACTAAATTGCATATCTAAGAGGAGGTTAAGACCTACCACTTTGACCTAGCAATAGGTGTAAGTTTTGTGGTTAAGCCCTCAGTACTGAACTGAGGTCTAAAAATATAGTTCTCCACCTGTGATCAAGCAGGTCTAAAGAAAGGAAAAGAAAGCAAGGAGGAAGAAGGCAAAAAGAAGGTAGAGAAAATAAAAAGGAGAAGAAAAAAGAAGAGAAAAAACCCCAAGAAAGTAAAAAGGAGAAGGGAAAAGAAAACAAGTGTTTGGTTAACAATTTGGTTGTATTGATATCCATTTCAATCTGAGCAGCGTGCAACGTACTTGGTTTGATTGATTGGTCACCTCTGTCAAAGGTAAGATTTCATTTCTGTGCTTAGTCTAACCTAACATTCTTAATAAGAAGCATGATTAAGCAATCACTGGGAAACAAAATCTCTCTGGAAGAGAAGGATAATTCTTTTGAAATGAAAGCACACTAGGCCCCATAAGTCATTCCTGATTCAGAACAATTAACAGTTTACATATAACTTCTACAATACCCTGTAATTGTTTATGCCTTTTATGTGAGAACTGGATAGTAGGGAGAAAATAATCTTTACGAATCCCTTTAAAACAGATACAGTCAATTTTAGAATAATCCTCTGGCATGCATGCTGTGTGATGGGTATAAATATAGTGAAAATGTTTAGTAAAACTTGTGACCACAGGTATAAACCAGTCAGGAAATAAACATAAACTGTAACATATCCGGCCTCCCATCACCAGCTTTTTAAAAAATGTTCAGGATCCAAAATACAAATAAGGAGATGAAAATTACTCCACTTACTGCCCTTAAGTTGAATGTGTAGACACTTTTGCAAATGCCATGAGGCACTTCTGCGCATTCTTAGGAATCTAATTATGTTTAGGAACCTGACATCCTAAGCAAGTTCTGTAACCAAGCTGCTGGGATTGTGATGTTGTCAAAGTACCTGTCTGTACAGAGCCATGCCATGACCTGACACACACTTAAGATACAGTTCCCCACTCATTGTCTCCCATGTTTGTATCACTCTTCAGCCTCACAAAGAACCAGTCTCTAAACTGGAATGGTCTTCAATTCAAGATGCTAGCAGCAGTTCGGCATGCAAAAATGAGCCCCAGACACCGCCAAGTGGCATTTTACACTTTTAGATTTCAGCACTGCATCTCAGAACACACCCTCTTAGAATCATCGATAAAACCTTCCCAATGGAAAAACCTTCCCTGGGTGCAGCGCTGAGATCTGCAGACTGCTGGGGTGTCTCCTCCCTCTCCTCCTGCCCTCACCTCAGGACTCGATTTGTTTATCACGCTTCTCTCCCTCACTCCTCCTTGCAGGGCAGCATTCAGTCCTTTCCCCTCAGGCTGTCCCTGTGGCTGTGGGGCTCAGCCGTGTCCTGTGGTGGATTGTTCGGAGCTGTCAGGAACTGGATGTGCCCAGCAAGGGGCACCCCTGTCATCTCCTCACAGGGGCCACCCTGCAGTCCCTGCTGCCAAAACCCTGACACCAGCATCAGTACAGTCAATACCATTAATAATTTTCACTAGGGACTGGCCCATGACTGAGATCTAAGAAGCTTGAGTTGGTATATTGGAGGGAAAACTATCAGCTTCCACAAAGAACAGCTCTAAGGGATGTGACAGGAGGCATGTGCACACTGGTAAGGAAAAGATACAGACAACCTATATTGACAATACTCACTACGTATTTCCATGGCTACACCTCTGCTGGCCTTCCTCACCACCAAGCAGGTATATTCACAGAGCCCTCTCAGGGACAAGTCAAGGCAATCATCCTCTGTTTCAACAAAGTGAGAGATGACTTGATGCAGGACGTTCAGGACAAAATCACTACGTTTTAATTGTCGTCATATCCCCTGGTTGTTGAGGTCAGTCTTCAATCTGAAGTATTCATTCTCTAATCACAAACCTTCAAGTTAAAAAAAAACAACAAACCAACAAATTACCATTAGCAACCGAGAAATTTTAAAATTATCACCCGGTACCTATGACACAGGTTGAAAACTGTAGAGCTGTGCTGCTACAGTAACACTACCATCATCTACGTCTAAGTGGTGTGCCTCCATGAAAGACAGCACACTGGGCAAATTTATACCTGCTCAAGGTCTGATGCACAAGTATGATGAGCAGAGTGTGCACACATCTGCTTCTCCCATCACCACATACAGCTTTCCCTGCAGTTATACTGGATATTGGAAATACCTCATTTTGGTATCTCTCTGTATTTTCATGCCAGTCACTTAGGAACTCATCATGTGGGAACAAAAATTAAGTATCCTCCTTTAAGAAGAGCCACAGTGTCTTAGAGATGGCAGACCTCTGTTTTTCCACTCATCAAATATGTTTCAATCACACTACAATGGTATTTTAGCCTAGCTACACAGTCAGGGAACAGTTTTGTCTCCCCATTGCCCTGATACTTTCCTTGTTATGATAATAAAAAAAAACCCCAAATGCAGAGCATCAGCTATGCAGAAACTCTTCACCAGAAATCCAATTGAAGCCATCCTAATGCCCACCAGAGAGGACATTAGAAAACTATTAGAGGCAGGAACCTTGGGGACAAAATGGATAAATATCATTAGGCAACAGGTGAAAAGTGTCCTCCATTACATGCTCCTGAAGCAGCTCTACCCCAGTCATTTCCACTCTCAGCAGGTAAACAAGGAGAACAGCATGAGAGCAGAACAGCATTCTGGCACTATTGCAACTTGTACTAGTGTTTGCTCTAAGCATGAGCTGAAATTTCATACTACAAACAGTTATTAAGGCCTCTTACAAATGTAAATCATAGGCAAAATAGCCTAACCCATTTCAGCAGGCTGTTTACATGCATTTGAACAGCTGTTCTAAAGTAACAGCTCTTTTCATCCACACAGCTATTTCTTGCATCTTGAATCTGGGATGAAGATTTGGGAACAAAATATTCTTGCATGGAAGAACATCTTTACTTGGTAATTAAGCACATTGTGATTCATGACACCAGGGGAATGCCAGCAAGGCAGGATTGTCCTCTGATTAGGATAAAAAAAGGATTCAGAAAACAAACCAGGTTTTGCTATGGTTTTCTTGTGAGACTCTTTAAGGCTCTGTTCTCTGCCCATAAAACAGGAAGAACAGTGCTCCCTTGTGAGACAGAGAAATTGATCTCATTTGTAGTGTCCAGACTCTGCTCTATACGTTATTAAATATTATTACACACTACTTATAAAGCTGAGTTTACTATGGTGACAGGTGCAATCAACAAATAGTGTCATGACATCCTCAAGAATGTTGTGGAAAACATAAGAAAAAGCAAAACCTGTAACAGAATGGATATCTATGCTGGTTTTGGCTGAGACAGGATTAATTTTCTTCATAGTAGCTAGTATGGGGCTGTGTTTTGAATTTATGCTGGAAACAGAACAGATATCACAGGGATGTTTGGAGCAGTGCTTGCACAGAGCCAAGGCCTTTTCTGCCTCTCACACCACCAGTGAGTGGGCTGGGGATGTACCAGAAGTTGAGAAGGGACGTAGCTGGGACAGCTGAGCCCACCTGACCACAGGGATATTCCAAACCGTGTGGCATCATGCTCAGCATAGAAAGCTAGTAGAAGAAGAAGGAAGTGGAGGACACATGTTACACATGATAGAGCCCTGCTTTCCTGGAGATGGCTGAACACCTGCCAGCCCATGGGAAATGGTGAATGACAGAACAAACAAATTCCATGTTTTGATTTACTTGTACACGTTGCTTTTATTGTACCTATTAAACTATCTTCATCTCAACCCACGAATTTTCTCACTTTTGCTCTTCAGATTCTCTCCCTCATCCCACTGGAGGGGGAATGAGCGAGTGGCTGTGTGGTGCTTAGCTGCCAGCAGTGATTAAACCACAAGAAGATCTCTGAGGAAAACATGCTTTGCACAAATGTTTGAATACTCCTGGACCATTTGGTGATAAATGGGCTGTGGATTCTGGAAAAAACAGTTGGGTAAAAGTAACTGGCCAAATAGAAGAAGGAGCACCCTATCAAATAGCACTACAGAAAGTGCCACGGCAAACATTTTCGTGGCACACAGAACTAACCTTTCTCTCCTACGTCAAGTCTAGACCCAAAAAGAAAGAATAAGGTGTAAAAATTTTTCCTCTGCTGTTCAGTTTTATAAAGATGCAAATAGAAAATCAGTGAAACAATGACTCCGAAGAAGAGTACCTCAGACATACTAACAAAACAAGCTAAGAAAAAGTACCTGTAGCCAGAGGTCCCCTGTGCTGAAAACCTTGAAGGGTCACTTCAGTGAACCAGAAAAGCATACAAGAAGCAGCCAAAAGGCTTAATAAACTGAAGCACCCTGAGCAATTTGGGGGATTAGGCATTGGTTTATGGAGTTTTTTTCTGGAGTTCACAACCTTGTCTGCAGGATGGAATAAGTGGAAAGTTATTCTAGCGGTTATGGGCTGGTGAGGTGTGAAATGCACCATGTGCAGCTGCCTACTCAAATACAGTCTTCACTAACACACAATACCACCTAGGCAGCCGCTGCCTTCAGTTGTGCCCCTAGTGTAGCATACAACCCTTTTTTCTAAAGGAACTAAAATGCCATTGACCTAACACTGTAGTTGGAAAAACCCCCAGTTGTCTTGTTGGATTATGTTTCTCTTCAGATACAAGAACATGTAGATGTGGAGCTTTGGGTCTTTTCCAACCTAAATGGTCCTATGATTCTATGAAATTACGCAAACACCTCTGCAAAAATAACCTAGCAAAATTTTCAGCTAAGAATAAACTAAAACATTTGAAATGAGACCCTGAGTCTTTAGATAGTGGAAATTTGTGAAAAGATAGCTTAACATACATCTTTGCTTCTCAGCAGACCATGTTGCTCTCTTCTGACTGGATCAGAGGTGGTTAAAACTGTACCATCAACAGAATCTCCAGCTCACTGTGTGGAGTGTGCAGAGTTCATGGATGTTTGAAATATGGCTGGTATTTCAATAGACTAGGGAACAGCAAAGACATCTAAAGCCTGTTACAAATTCATGTGGCCAGATGCCAGATGCAGGGTGGTCCTGGACAGAGGAAGGATATGAACTTTTCCACTGCTCATATTGTAATGAATTGCAATTTACTTAACTATTTTGTACAGCCCAGGATCTTTATTTATTCCTCAGATTTCCCCTATAAATAACCCTGCCTGACACATTCAAAGGCTAGATTAAGCAGAGGAACTGCACAACAGTATTGTTAAGGTAGCCACTCTGGACAATTGGTTAGCAAAGCCTTATTAAAGCACAGGTTTCAGTGTGGGGCTTGAGATCACACCAGGATAAGTTTCCTCTTCTCAGTTTGGGATTTGGTCCTCAGAAAGAGCAGTCCCAGACTGTGGTCATGCACTGGCTGTGTTTACAAAACAAAACAGAGGGGAAGTTGACCTTGCCTGCAGAGAGGACCAAAGGGCAGACTCCCAAAGTCCCCTGGCATACCTAAAATCAGCATGCCTGTTGTTTACAGCTTTCTTTTCAAATTTAGAAACAGAGCCTTTTCTCATCTCACTTGTTCCTGGCTGCAGAAAGGTCTCCAGCTATTTATATATGTTGCAGAGGTGCCAAAAGACACACAACACGGCTGGCAGCTTCCAGGGGGCTTGGCTCCACTAAGACTGCAACTATCCAGAGTTTTTTGGAAGCTACTTTATTCCAGCTAATCTTTTGTTCTGGGAGCACTTTGATCTGGGAATTTCTATGTAAATATACTTCCTAGCCTGGTACCCTTCTAGATTTCACAATTAGAAAAAGGGGACAGAGCAGCTTCGCATTCTTGATAGCCTTTTAGCAGCTCATTTATTTATTATCCATATATGAGCTTGTTCAGATGGAATACAAGTTTTTTAACCTTCCACATAAAATATGAGATTCACTGCAATTTGGTAAATGGTATAGTTTTTATGTTTTCTTTACACAGACTGCATCTTTGAATCTATTGAAGCAAAGACGTATCTAGAAACCATGAGCCAATTGTCCATTCTGCCAAGTGCAGTGTGGTTTGTAGCTTCAATTCATATTGGTTTGGTTTGCTTCTCCAACAAACACTCCAAAAAACTTTGGCTTTCTTAAAAAATTAATATTATGAAGAAAATTCATAGTGAGATTAAAAATTTAACTTCTGCTTAGGGCTCTTGACTAAGAGCCCTAAACTAAGATATTTTTCATTTCCCTCTCTCCTTTTTATCTTTTTCTTTTTAAGCTGGGAAAAGAAAAGAAATCAGAGAAAACATAACAGATCTAAATTATAACTGGTTCACATAACTCTCATCTATTTCCTTTTTACTTAGTCTGTAAGTAAAAGAGAAGCTGAAAAGACTGAGAACAACATAATTTGGCTTTCCATTCTTTCCCATGATATGGTTTGGGTTTTCTATGAACTCTCCCATAATTAGGACTCAGTCGTGGTGAAACACTTTTGTCCCTTACCGTTTCTAGGTAACCTCAATTAAAAGCCATGCAGAGTGACAACAAAACACTGCCAACACATCAGTCATGCACTGTATGATAAAAATAAGTTCTTTTTTTGTGTGTGCTTATCTTTGAATGTAAGAATATTTGTCAGTTCAAAGGAGCTGGGAAGGGTTACTTCGATTACTTTTTTGTTACACTTTAATGTTGTCCTCTTTTCCAGTTTTTCCAGCATATTGCACCTCCCATATGCCCTTCTCATTTAGATCCCCTTCCAGTATCACCATTGGCTTACACATCAAGAAGAATTCTTCCTGTAACTTCTCATGAACTATCTCATTACTGTGTGGACAACCTCCTTACTCCCCGTTGCTCCCTGAGATCCCATGTGTGCTGCTTCTGGGTGCTGTAGTCTGATGTGAAGGTGAACCTCAAACAAGAAGTGACAAGTAATACTTGGGCCTAGCAGCTGCTTCAGCCACTCACCATGGATGACATGCAAACCTCAACTCGGGACCGGATGGGTATTTTAAGAACCACAGATGAACAGCTGGAAAGTAGCCCATTTAACCCATGGTGAAGATCATGGAGCAGATCTTCCCGGAAACTACACTAAAGTACTTGGAAAATAAGGAGGGGACCGATGACAGCCAGCATAGTTTCACTGAGGGCAAATTGTGCCTGACAAATCTCGTGGCCTTCCGTGATGGGTGAGGGCATTGGTGGATGAGGGAAGAGCAACTGATGTCATCTACTTGGACTTGTACAAACAAAGCATATGACACTATCCCACACAAAATCCTTGAATCTAAACTGGAGAGGCCCAGACCACGCTCCAGTGGATAAGGATTTGGCTGGATGGTCACACTCAAACAATGCAGTCACTGGCTCAGTGTCCCAGTGGAGAGCAGCAATGAGTGCCATTGCTCAGGGGCTGGGATTGGGGCAGTTTTAACACTTTTGTTGGCTACATGGACAGTGGGACTGAGCACACCCTCAGTGAGCTTGCCCACAACACCAAGCTGTGAGATGCAGCTGGAGGGAAGGGATGCCATCCAGAGGGACCTGGACAGTCCTGAGACCTGGGCCTGTGCAAACCTCATCAACTTCAACAAGGCCAAGCGCAAGGTCCTGTACCTGGGCCAGGGCAATCCCAAGCACAAACACAGGCTGGGTGGAGAATAGACTGAGAGCAGTCCTGAGGAGGACTCAACAAGTGTTGGTGGACAAGAAGCTCAACATGACCCAGCACAGCCCAAAAAGGCAGACACATCCTGGGCTGCATCAAAAGCAGCATGGCCAGCAGGTCAAGGGAGATGATTTTGCCCTATTCTGGGTCAAAAAGGAACTGCCTTTTGTCTTCTCTGTTCTGGTGAGACCCCTCTTGGAGTTCTACATCCAGTTCTGGGGTCCCCATCATAAGAAGAATGAAGACCTGCTGGAGACAGACAAGGGCCAGGAAGATGGTCAGAGAGGGATGGAGCACCTCTCTTACAGCAACAGGCTGAGGGAGTTGGGGTTGTTCAGCATGGAGAAGAGAGGGCTCCAGGGAGAGCTTAGAGCAGCCTTTCAGTACCTAAAGGGGCGTATGGTAAGAGCCTGTAGATTAAATATAAGGAAGACATTCTTTGTTATGAGAGTGGTGAGACACCGGTTGCCCAGACAGGCTGTGGATGTCCCATCCCTGGTGGTGTTCAAGGCCAGGCTGGAAGGGGCCCTGAGCAACATGGTCTAGTGGAAGATGTCCCTGCCCATGGCAGGGCGCTTGAAGCTAGGTGATCTAAGCTCCCTTTCAACCCAAACCATTCTAGGATTCTGTGCTGATACCAGCTGCAAGGGATGACATACATCAACATGTACAGCTTAGCAACTGAGCATTGAAAAGAACGTGGTGTTTCTTAGCATAAACTCAAGCACACTGACACAGGCTGTCCAAGCCATGACGAAGCAGCATCTCACATAGACAGTAAATACTAGTGGGCTCTCTCCAAGCAGCAAAAGCATACAGGATGTTAGAGGGAAATGTTAGCATATATGGAGCACGCGGATTCAGTCTGGAACTGGAAAGCTCAGCGTGGAGTGTGGGGGCAGGAAAAAGCTACTGGCAAGAGAGGAAACAATGAAATAGAGAGAAAAAATAACTGGGGGCTAGAAATCACAGCGAGGGAAACCCATGCACAAGCCCTCTGCTGAGCTTCTGGGCATGAAAGATTGGGCAGAGCCTTGAGAAACCCTCAGCATGGTGACTGCAATGACTGAAAATATGAGTCATCAGCCCCTAGGATGACTCATGGCCACTCTCCTCCACCCTGAGTGGCAAATGAAAATAGAGATGAAGAGGAATGTCAGGCTGAGGACAGTACTACAAGCCAGGGAATTTCTCAGCCTCTCACTATGTCAACACTCGTGTCATGAATGCTTTCACATTCAGCAGTTGGTGGCTGAGGAGGAGACAGCAGTGACCATCTGGGGAAGGAGAGGGGTGCCATCCTCCCTCATGTTGCCTGCCAGGGAGGGAGACATTTTGGCAACAGAAGAAAGCACCTGAGAGACAGAAAAAGGGCAACTGGTACACGTAGCTAGTTAGCAAATGAACTAGAAACAAGAAGGGGAAAATCACAAAGGGTTGTCATTTAGTAGCATGTAAGGAAATTATTAACATAAATCTGAGCAGCAACATTTCAGCTTCTTTTCCCAGACCAGTGAAATTCAGCATTAACTCTATGCGCAGTGAAGCATTCACTTTACTTAAGTACTTCATCTTCTTTAATTACCTTCAGCATGGAATCCCGCTCCCTTTCCATTCCTTTCAAGCAGCTTTTGGCCTCCAGCTAAAACAATGCCCTTTTACTCGCCTTTTTTATCAAAGCATTGCCCTGATCACAGAGCCAAAGGATGTCAAGATAGATATACTTTTGCAGATACACTTAATGCTTGTGTAAATGAAGGAATGCTCAGGAGAGAGCATGCTTTATGGGTGACAAGTTAATAGGAACTTGAGAGGCTTGGGATTGTCTTTGTGCCTGTCATTTGTGCCTCAGGACAGTTCAGGGTTTGTGATTCCATTGTCAGCAGTGGTTACTGGCTGACTGTTCCCAGCCATGAGCTTTGCTGCATGGTCTGAGCCCTGCATGGACTCAGCCTTGCCCTTCAGAGATGCTTCCTTCTTCTCATTCCTGTACAGAGTCAGTTTTCACTGCCTGCCAGCTCCGTGCTGCTGGGGCCCAGCTGAGAGGAGTGGTCAAAAGCCATCAATGGCAACTTACTACATGCATGGAAACTCAGCCAGGAGACAAGACAAAAGGAACAGAGGTCTCACTGCAATCTGGGATACTGTGACAAGGCTAGAAACACTTTCCCTTTTCCAAGAACCAGCCCACAAGGGAGAAGCAACTAATACGCAAATGCTATCCTGAATGTTTTTAATATGCTCCTGAATCTCATAGAAAATTTAGGAAAATTTGAGATGTTTTGAAGGCTCTGCTCTATTTTCTCTGCTGTTGATGCTTTGTTTTCAATTTTTTTGAGGTCATGTTCCTTGGCTTACACCAGTATGATTTTCTCTATAGCAACTAAGCTATTCTACATTTAAAAAATTAGAAATCAAAGGCAAATGGCTCATCTAGACCAGTACCTGCCAATTTGCATCATGAAGTGGGTCTCTCAGTGCAATATTCTGTCTCAGAAAACTACTCTGTTGCCATACTTCATAATAAGACATAATGGCAAATTTTCCCCATGTCACAGTACCCCCACTTGTGCAATGTTCTCTAACGGACAAAGGGGTAAAAGAAGACTAAAAAAAAGTACTTATGCCTTGTGACAACCGTCCTCAAGCTTGATGGCCTATTTTCGAATGTGCACTTTGAAGAGCTCTGCTTGTTTAGCCCAGCCAAGCAAAGGCTGGCACAAAATATGATTATCCCAGGCATATTTATAGAGGGGATACACTGGGGAGGAAGAAGAGCTAATGAAGAAAAAATGGCACAAGAACAAATGGGAATAAGTGAGCCACAATAAAATTAGGCTGGAAATTAGTAAACAATTCTACCTGTACTGTTCTGGAAGAACCTCCCAGGAAGAGAACAGTGGAGAAAAAAACATGGCTATTTTTAGAAAATAACAAGATCAGTTTATGAAAGTTTTATCACTTTATGGCCTGATGGCTATGAAAGCAGAGGATCATTTCAGGAATATTCTAGCCCTATATACTTCTCTTTCTAGAGAATTTACATTTCTTCTGAAAACAGGCTCCCCCCAAGGGTTTCAGGATATGCTAAGTCTTTTTGATCAAACTTTAATCCAGTCTTATTTAAGGTACAGACTCTGCAGACTTGAATGAAAAATCCAAAAGTGATTTGCTCGACCAAATCAATCCAATGTCTGTCCAAAAGACGCTTTCTGATTCTCACAGGAATTAAATCGCATGGCTGGCAGTCCCCAAGAGGCAATCTGAAGTGATCATTGAGTACCCGTTTATATTAACTCTGTTAACCTCTGCCAGTAGCAGAAAAAGGGCTCTGTGCCAGCACATCTTACAGTTTTAATTAGTTTGCTTCCAGACGTGGCAAGCCCCATCCTGCAAGCCCTCTAGTGGTGCCCTCTGTGCTTGTGGGCTAGGCAGAGCCGGGCCACCATCGGGGTGGGTGCTGCCACAGCCAACCCACTCCTCCATCTGGTCAGTGCCACACGAATAAAAGCCACAATTTCCATCCCCAAGGAGTATCTGTGGCATGCATTTTCTGCTCTGATGAAAGACTCAAAGGAGATTAACCCCAAATTTCCTGTTTCCCTCCCAAATACTTCACCGGGCTTCACAAACAGTACATCTTACAAATCACACCAAGCTGATGCATGGCAAGATTTGGGTATACGAGAATTGGGCTCTGATGGTCTACATGATCAACGGCATATTTCTGTACATATCATATGTGAGCAGATAGTGCATGGCAGAGGAGTAAAACACAGCTGGAATCACCCCTGCAGCGCTGCTGGCACCTGGGGATGCTGCAGAGCCTACCAGAGCCACTGCCACTGTGTCCCCAGCACGCTGCCAGCAGCCTCCCTCTGTCACAAAGCCAGCAGCCTTGCTCAGTGCCCTCCCAGTGGTGCTGGTCTCTGCAGCTCTTTGCTCACGTTCAGGAATTCCATGATAACTGCTGAGATATATATAAATATACATTATATATATTTCTTTCAATGCCATCCCTGCACACAGACCTCCATTGTCGCTGCTGCCCAGCCACAGGGGGAAAATCCAAAGAGGCACTTCGCTATCTTTCTATTTCTGTCTCCTGGACTGCAGAACACCTCATAGTTTAGCCAGTCCCTTGCTGAAGTCTGACTTTCACAGCACTAAATATAGGAATAGTGCACTCTGCAGGGGCTAAATTTAGCTTTGCTGCGTTAGAAGGGGAGGTACCTCATTACTGGAGGCAGGAAAGCTAAACCACTGCAGGCAGGGAAACTTGGGTGATGCAGTAACAGCCACTGCTCTGTTGTGCCAGTGCAGGAAGGAATTGAATTAGAAAGTTCAGTTCTGGGTTTGATTTTTTTCTTTTTAAATGAATCTGTTCAATACCTCAGTGAGGTTTTCCAGTAGTTCACTTCTTCCAGAAGAAATTACATGCCTCCATATTATTACTGTAAAAACATCTAGGAATATTCCTTATTTAAATCAAGAAAAGACTTTAAAATAATACAAATTAAATTTCAATGTTTCAGGCATCTGAGCTTGCTACAGCTGGCACGTAAAGCCTTGCACAAAGATCCTCAGAGGCAGTAAATCGTGACTACCTGCCATAAGCCTGGGCAGGCTTTTCAGGAATGTTAATCACTGCTAAATAAGGAGGGACAGCCGTCTCACAGCTGCAGCGTTTCACCTTTAAGTCACCTATTCTAGCATAGTTGGCAGGGGGGCACACGACCTGGACTCTGTTCCTAAGACGTGCTATTCACAGCAGATTAGACAGCATGCCTCTGTTTCCCAATCTATCAGCTGCGCGGGGCAGAATTTCCCCTGCGCTGCAGAGCATTTTCAGAGCCCAGTGACAAGTTAAAACCATCACACTGGCTTCTCTTTCAAAATCATAAAGCGCTGGGAAAATTTGAAAGACAGGATTTTGACCAAAATGCCACGCAGGAAAATGCCTGACTGCTTGAAAACATGCTTCCTAGCGGGTGTCACCACCCATGAATCAGCAAAGGCAGGTGAGCGCCAGAGGCAGCAGACCGAGGCTGTGGGTGAATCATGGGAGATGTAGTTCGAGGAGGTGACCCCCCAATGGAAGCAGCTGATATAAATTAAAACTCTTTTCAGATGTTAAGATGGCATTTCAGAAGTGTAAGGGGTAGGTTTTTGCAAGATTTTACAGAGTCCCATTTTTCCACTACTGTTCTCATTTACCTGTAGTGTTCACCAATACGAAACAGAGCACAATGAGTCAGATCAGCTTCCATGTGGAGAACTATTATGTAACAGGAAAACAAATCAAAACACCACTAATTTAGTTATTTCATCTTCATACAGATGACGATGATACACAAACTACACAGTGGAGCTGATGATCTGTTCTAAAAAGAAAATATTGTATGGATCCACCAAATTTTCTTGTTGGACTCAAATATAATGGTGAAAAATACCCTTTTACAGGTCCACACTAGATTCAGCCCTGGCTAATCCATGACAAGCAACAGCTGCACAACCATTTTACTGTAGACTGCTGACAAAAGTACATTATTCACTGGAAACCTAATGTCTGTACTGGGAAGGTAAATGTACCCCCAGCACTTGTTCTTTAGTGCAGACTGGACCTTTTTCACACGCTCTTATAGCCCAACTCCCTTATAGCCCAAAATATTTTGGTCCCTGTTAACTTTCAAGCTGTGCCTGTGAATTGTCTGGGAGCATATTATTTGGCTGGGGCCAAAATAGATCAGTGACATTAGCTGAGCACTTGTGGGAAGACGACTGGGGCTGAAAAGATAACAGTACAGAAATTACAGAGGAAAATAGAGTGGCTACTCCCTGGGTGGAATACAGTCAGTACACCTGACCTCCCACACACAACACAGTCTGAGGGGGGCTAAACAGAGGGTGGAGCAGAGTGGAGAAACCAGACTCTGTCAAAACCCTTGCAAAGGAGGAAACTCAGTGGTACTTTCTGGCCAGTAAGCTGCACAGCAGCTGTAAACCAAGGGAAATAAAGGAAAATGTCCTGCTGTTGAATCAGCAGCTGTGGTGAAATCACTCTCCTTGGACTGACCCGTGTCCCCATCCAAAGGTTTTTTTGGGTGCCATACTGAGGTGTCTGCCCCAAGGTATGACCACCCCTCAGTAACTAAGATGTATGACTAAACTCACTCGAGCTCCACTTAAATGTAAAGAAATAGTATAAAAGTAAATCAAGAACAGGGAGAAGTTGGGGAAGACTCCATCGTAACTTCTGGGATCAACTGACAGGCTGAACCTGTCTTCTCCCCCACAGGAATGCCGGTGAGCACTGTACTCTACGCACACTGAAGGATTATCTTGAGCTAACTTTTGCTGGGGATTAGATCTTGTTAGAATGTTGTTTTCAATTATATTGCTTGTTATTCTACTGCTTCAAATACTTTTCTTAAGTGAGATACCATCACCAGCAGTCTTTGAACCTTGACCTGTCGCGATTATTATTAATAAAGACTCTTTTTCCATCACCTGTTAATGTGAATCCTTCAAGTGCGCTGGCAGTCTCTGGCAGTGGGTAAAGGTGTGGAGACCCAGGGGAAGGTTTCTCAGGCATGTGACCCTAAACAAGCCAGTCAAACTGCCCTTCAATCTAGCGAACTGCTCAGTGAAGGGTCCCCATAACAAGACACTGACAGACTGGTTGGGCACAAGGGTCCCAGTTTTCCTGGGGAGCTAACAGACTAGTCAAACACTAAGGGGTAGAGTAAATCTCCCCTTTTCATGTGACAGTCCTAAAACAAAATCATACTCAGGATATGGAAACGACCTCTGGGACTGTTTATTAGCACAGATATAGTCACGGCGTTTAAAATACGGAAACCAAAGTTGTCTGTCTTTTCTCTCAGTGCATCCAGTAAATAATGTTAAGTCAAATCCTGCTTGGTCTCACTCACAGGCTACACATATCTACCAGCCCTTTCATACCCCATCACTTCAAATTTTGATGCTGGGAGTCAATGATCGTATCACTGACACACTGAGGTGCTGGAGTAGATGAGTCTTCAGAAAGGAACAATCAGCAGGATTTTAAAATTCAGGATACTTTTGCCATCCGTTTACACTTTCTATTGCCTCTTTATGAGCTCCCTTGGTCTCAGGCACAGCCAGCCTTGGACCTTCAGAAGGCCTTACAAAAACACCTTATGACTACATATTCATGAAGCAACTATCAAAAGAAAGAAAAGGAGAAACCATTTCCAAATATAAACTCGTTGAAACAAAATTAGAAAGCCTGGGGAAAGGAAGGGACTCCATGCAGGATCATCCATAATTTAAATATTTTTGTGGGTTTTATTTCTGTTGCTGTGAGACTGAAGAAAAGGTAACTCCATTCCTTCAGTCAATCCTCTCACGACCCTGATATTCTTTCCATATTCTGAATATTTCAACTGGTACAAAGAAAAATATTACCAATTCCTTCAAAACCTCTGCTGTCTCTGATACCAAGGGGTCATGAGCACAAACCCAGTGACTGAAACATTAGAGATGATACCCTGCTTGTACACCTGCTTCCAGATTCCTTTTCTCACGCTTCTCACATGCCAATGGAGATTTCAGATACTAATTATTCATAGCTGTACAACATGGCCAGTGACAGCACATCTGGAAATAAGCCTAATGAAACATACAATATCATACCACAAAGCAACATTAACAAAACAAAAAAGCCCAACAAACAAAACACGACTATGTAGAGAGAGAAAAAAAAGGAGATAAAATTAAGTAAGTTGAGCTAGGTCCCCAAGAGTTCCCTTGCTCAAAGACTCATATCAAGGGGTTTTTTGAGTTTCATGTAACAATTCCAGACTCATCTAATGCTACAGGCCATAACTCTTAGTCATCTATATTTTCAAAAGACAAGGGATATTTTATCCTGGGCTGGTGACTTTCTGTGTAATAGCCTGCATGGTGTTATGTTTGGGATTTGTGACCAAACCAGCATTGATAATACAGGGATATTTTTGTTATAACTTCCATAGATAGCATTTCTGTGGGTTGCATCTATAGGTATTTCAGCTGTAAGAAAAGAGATAATATTTACCTTGCCCTCCATACTACTGTGCATTTTATAGACATTCGATTATTAATCATACATTTGGCATTATTCTAAAGTATCATCTTCTTTGATTTAATTCTTTATAAAGACACTTCCCCTTTTTTAGCTTAACACTTGCCATCCCTATCAACATAAGTATGTACTCTTTTTTAGCTGTCATGCAGAAGAACGTACTAATTTAATCTTTTAAACAATGCCAGCTGGGAGAGCAGTTTTATGAATGTAACTGAAAATCCCCAGTTCTTTTGTTGTGCAAAGCAGATTGTATAGCCGAGCTCTGCCTTCTCCAAGAAGAACGTTTATGAAATCTTCTCCAATTCTATATTAATAGATTTAGAGATACAGGAAAGAGAATAAGGAAATAAGAAAGTATGTTTGAGCTGGAAAGGCACACACAAGGAAACACAGGCAAAGTCAATGAACTCTTGCTCAAGTCAGCATTGACCGCTAAAACTTCCGTAATAGAAATTCCCTGAAAAGAAAACATTTCCCTGTGTGTCTGACAGGCAGAGTGAAGGAGAAATGGGCTAGGAGGCCTTCCAGCTTGCAAACAACCTGGATGGTGCTATTACAATGTGCTATTAATATTGTATATCTAAACAGTCACACAGATGACTTAACATCCCTATCTAAAAATCCTATACAAAACATATATAATGTCTGCAACATAAACAAATAAATGTTTATGTGGTTAGGTAGACCTACAACATAAGCTGAAATCGTTTGCCATAATTATGGTATCACTGTCACACTGAGGGATCTTCTTTCAAACGTGGTTTTAGGTGCCTGTTTGGTGTAGACCTTTCAGCTGTTTACTTAGGTTGTGGATTTGTCCTTCAAGAGTGTTTTTCTGTTATATATTTGTTTATTATCTGCCACAATGGTTCTCGGTGCAGGACTGGAGTTTCTGGATCTTATTTTGATGACACAGAAAATTCTTCCTTAGGCCAAAAATATCCTTCCTAAAGCTTTCAGCTGAAGTGATTGCTACACTTATATGGGGCCAATAGCTCTGAATAATTGATGAAAGCACTGACAGAGACAAGATGTGCAACCCTATTAAAGGATCACCTATGATGCAAGTTGTATAGAAGAAAAGATGCATTCCATCTTCAAGCTTACGCAGCCAATGCCATCTCCTTTGGAATCAGGAGTGATCTGCTGACCCTACCTTCAACAGCAGCCACCAAATGTTTGATTTGAAGGACTTAGGAAAATACCTTGTAACTCCTTGTCCATAAAGTGATTTTTTGCTAGACAAAAAAAAAGTGTGAACAATCTTCAGATAGGACTTCTTGACAGCATTAGGAACAAGACGAAAAAGAAGAAATAAAATACATGACCTAGCTCGAACATTTGTGCCAATATTCAATCTTTAACTTCAAAGGTAGTTTATTCGTCTGATAGAACTTCGATGTAATTATCTTGCTGAGCCCAAGATAGCATGTCAGTGACCACAGTATGTTATTCAATAATAATTCTATTGAAACAGGAGTTCACAACTTGAAAAATAAAGACAAAAGATGTGCAACCAAATATTCCACACCTATATTCTTTTTATCTTGTAGAAACTTTCTGTGGTTTTGCCTAGTTTGTCATATGACTCCAACCTTAGACAATAACAGCAGAAGAGTCAAGATTTATAATTTGGAGAAGGAAAGAAGAAAGCACAAATGCTATCATCCTGTAACAAACCACAAAGACAGACATGTTTGGGTCTCATCACTGTCAGAGATGTTAGATGCACATTATTTTCCTTGCAAGGGACAAAATGAAGGCAACTGGTGAAACAGTAGAGCCTGATTCAGGATAAATTACAAGAGTTAAGGCAGTAAAATTGATGCATTAGTGAATCTGCTTGCTTTGTGCACTTTAGTCAGTCTGAGCTGGGCTTAGATAATGTGTTTATTTCCCATTTTATCCTTGTGTTTATCTCCTGTCTTTTCACAATGTAACTTCATATTTCCATTTAGACTACATTAATAAGATCATGAAAAGAAAGTTAAACTTCATTTCTGTTAAATATACATGAAATAGCTTTTTAAATCACACATTTTTAATTGCATCATTTTACAAAGTTACTTTACAGAACTCTTCCAGATGAACCAAACCTTCTAATTCTCTAGTTTAGATTCCTCATTGAAGAGGTACATTTTACCACACTGAGAAGGGCTGACTTTCTTTAAACAAGAGGGAGTTGGGCTCTACGTTTATGAAATTGGTTGATCTAAAGTTAGAGTTTCTTGAGAGTTGAAGAAGAAAGGTTTCAAAGCTTTGATCAAAGCTGCAAAGACTGACATTAGAAACAGCAAGAGAAAGAATAAAAGGAAGCAAACAAAGCAATATTCCACAACTTCTGCCTGCCAATTCAACCTCCCAGTGCCAAAAATGGGGCAGAATATAGACTAGCATATCAAATACCTTTTTTAAAAAACCAGAGTTTTGAGTTATTGCTCTCCAGCTTATGAGATGTTTACATATCTAAGTGGCTCAACATAAAGGAAGCATAACTTTGGACTTCACAGGACTACTCCTTGCAAGGAAGTAAGCAGGGGTGGATTTGCCACCAAGAATATGCATCCCATTGGTACTGTCTCACGTCCTAAATAAGCTCAAGACCATGTGAGAATGGAGAGGACCTACTGCCACCTGAAGTCCTCATCCAGAACAGTCATTTATCCATCACCAGTTAAACACCCATCTCCTACCCTGAATTTAAACACATGCTGGTAATTTAAAGTACAGACAGACAAGAAATAAGCTGTTGGAGTCCAAGGCACGCCTCTGGCTGCCTTGAGAGGTCAGGGCATGCCTCGGGCTGTCCTGGGTGGTCGGGAGCCCTGGCAAAGGGGTCCCAGACCCTCACAAGAAGCCCAGAAAAAAAACTGTCTTTGACCTTAGCCCATGGGAAAAGTTACCAACACTGCAAGAATCAGTGCAAACCGTGACAGTGTAAAAATGAGTAGTGGTTTAGCATTTTACAAGGTAAAAAAGTAGATTTTAGGATTTTTAATATGAGGACGAGGGGTTTAAGATGGAGGATTTTGGGCGTTACCCTGTTGTTCTTCTCCTTCTCCTCCATCTTCTCTTGTAGTTGTGGCACAAAATGATTGGTAGAATGAAAAAGAGGTAGAAATTATGTGTCTAGAATAGGTGCAAATTAATCGGTATAAAAGAGTAAATAATAAATACATTGTGAAGAATGGTTGGACCTTGGAAAAGGTACAAAAAGGACAGGGACGGCCCAAGACTGGGCAGTTCCCTCTTGGTTTCAGCTGGCATCAGACGTGCAGCCGAAGCTTAGAGCAAATTAGAGATAAGAAGAAATAAACATCTTGAAACAACATCTGCAGGCGTTTCTCATCTGTTCGGACGCGAGGTAAAACTTCCCAGAGGTGAAGATAAGAACCAATATTTGTGTGGAGTACTGAACTCCCACATAAACCTCTCAAATTAGTTTCAATATGACGAAAAACTACATTTCTATTGACATTAGAAACCTGAGCTCTTACTCCAAATCACCTACAGCAATTTTTTTTTAATCACTGCTGACTACTTATTATTTTCTTTCATTTCAGCAATCGTTATATTTAAAACGGTAGCTTTATCTTTTTTGAAACTTCAATCCGTTATAAGTAAACAAGGTAGAGAAATCACTTATTCAAAGTATTAGAATAGAGGTTTCAAGTTTTTCTCTGATTATATTATTATACTTACAGAAATGAACCTATTTTGTATTTCAAATGAACTTAAAACAACTAATCTTAATAATAAATTATAATACTATAAATTAAGCAACTTAAAACTATCATTTATTGACTCACTGAGCTTTTGTAAGTAGTTACAGAAGTTAATTAATTTTTTATAGAGAGAATGGGGTGAAATATCTTTAACTAAATTATCATATTCCTCTTTATTTATGAAGTAAAACAAACCATTTAGTGAGTTAAGAAACTTTCGATTCATCCAAATGCCAGCACCTACAGATTTTCTATATTGGCATATTCACTGCTGTTATCCTGAATTCTTTAAAGCGCAACTTCTACTGAAGATTTCAAAACTTGTTCAGTGTGGAAAATCTATTAAGTCAAATTAGAAATTATTTAGAATGCTCGTGTTCAGTGTATAAATCTGTGTTTCCGTCTCCTTCCAAGAGTAACTTGATGCAAAAAGTAAATAGAAAGGTAATTGGGCCAGAAATATGAAACATTTCATTCCCCTTTTCCTAAATCTACTACAGTGGGAAAATTAGAATGGAAAGAAATATTTTATAATTGCATAAAGATACACAGAAGATCTTTACCAGATAAAAAGACCCCCAAGCATACTGTGCAAAGTTTTTCATTTGATGACAACAATCGAATTAAAATATTTTATAGTTAGTGCCATAATTCTTGATTTTGGAAAATGTGAGTACCAAAAAATGTAATTAATTTTATTGAATTAAAAAACAGTTTTAAGCTTATTGATTTAAAATTGACATGACTAAAAATCAATCCTTAGTAGATCCTGTTGAGTGAGACTCTGACTGATAGAAAATTATTTAATCTCAATAATTCGAAAACCAATTGTGAAAAAGCTTCTGAAATTATTTATCGTATTAAGAATAATTATTATCATTAATATTATTTATCAGATAATTGTCAGTCAGCAATGCCTTATCGATACATAACTTTCTCCTCTGAGAATCCAAACCAGAAATTTTGAATTGAATTTTCTGAGCCTCAGTTGTATACATTGTACAAGTAACATGCAATCTTCCTTTTCTACATCAGACAAGCACAATTTCTAGGTTTAGTTTTTTGAGCAGAAATGCTTGTGTGTGTGAAATTTTTCCCACTTGTGTTCTCTACCTTTCCTTTGATATGTCTTAGATAGACCTCTGACAAACACCCATACAGGAGATCTGTAAGAAGCAGCAGAAGCAGTATTATAGGAACTTGAGTCTCTCCCTTTCAAAACATATCTGGACCAATGCTTTAATGCCAAATTGAAAAATTTAAGTGTAAATCCCTTTTTTCCAGTAGGATATACTGAATCCAGAGGCAGCTGCCTATCTCCAGCAGCAGTGCAGTATTTGGATACAATTCGTACAGAAATATCAGTAGTTCTTTCAGAGTAAACTGAAGGATGAAGCTGCTTACAGTGTCCTGTCTCTAATCACCCCACAAGGAAGGTCCTTCTAAATAAATGAATCAATGAAAGAAACTCATTATTTGATTAAATCTGTCCTGCAGAGCTCTGAAATATAAAGGAGAATAAATGTATATTAGACTATGCATTCTTCCCATACACAAAAACTATTATACATAATTCTGTGCTCAAATGTTACAGTACAGCACCATTTGGTTTCTTCAGAGAGATAAAAATGCACCAAGAAAGACAGAAAAAATTCATTACTGTGCATGCTCAACTTATTCTAATGTACAGCACATGAGGGAGGTGAAAACTTGTAGAGCACAATATCAGTTCCTACAGTTTATGTCAGTACAAGGCTGCTCCTCACTGCAGTTGCTCTAAGGTGCTGCCCCATGCACCCAAGGCCCTGAGGGTGTGTTCCATAGGGCTCTCCTCATGCAGTGGAAGCACCACTGCCCCTGATGCCTCCTCCAGCCACCTAGAAACAGAGACTAGACAAGAGTAAGGGAATAAAGACAGGTATTTATTTGAACGGCCTTCAAGGTACACCCTGGGGGAGCCAGAGGCTGCTTCCAAAAATTGGACCCCAAGATGGACGACAGGTCACGAGTTCTTCACACTTTTATAGGTTTGGACCATTTGCATATTAGGGTTAATTCTCCAATTAAAGCCCCAGTTTAGCGATGTAACGCCCCTCAGCTTGCCCCCCTTAGAATCTTTAGTTTACACATTTTGGGCCTAAAAACAGCCTGGTTGTCCTTGAAGGCAAAGCCTGGAGAGGCTTTGTTATGTCTACCCAGTACGAGAGAGCAGGAATTACAGGCTACAAGGAACTTCAGAGTTACACTCTAAGCAGTACAGAATTTGAAAATAGAAAAGTTAAAACCTAAGGCATCACCCCCAAGCTCCCCACCTCCACCCACGTCCCCAGAGCACCCAGCATCCCCATTGGCAGTGCAGCTGGCCCCTAGACCACACCAGCCAGCCAAGTCTGCAACAGCTTGGAGTAGAGACCATGCAAGCACAATACTAAGTTCATCAATAACTTGAACTGAGACAATTCTACACATATTTTTAGTCAAAGTAGACCTCTAAATAGCCAGGAGATAGGCCAAATACCATAAAAAAACCTCACAGGAAAGAACTTCCTCCTAATATCTAATCTAAACCTACTCTCTTTTAGTTTGAAGCCATCCCCCCTCATCTTGTCACTACATGCTCTTGTAAATAGTCTCCTCCATCTTTCTTGCAGGCTCCCTTCAGGTACCAGCAGGCTGCAATTAGGTCACCCCTAAGCCTTCTCTTTTCCAGGCTGAACAATCCCAGTTGTCTCAGTCTTTCCCCATAGAAGATGTGCTCCATCTCTCTAAACATCTTGGTGGACTCCTCTAGACTTGTTCCAATTAGTCCAACCTCATATTAATGAGGTGCTGTTTTTCCTGCTCATAGAGCAGCTGAGTAAGAGGCCAAGGACATTCCCACTTCCATAACAGAGCTACAGCATTGCAGCACAGGCACTAGGGGCTGCAATCAAGCATTACTAATGCACTCAGTAGATTAGGTATTAAGTTCACTATAGAATAAAAAAGGCATGGAAAGAACACGTAGGCAAAATGTAATGGATAGCCACAGGTGGGAGGAAAAATCAGCTTTGAATTCTCCCTAGAATAATCCCTTGCATAAGACTTTATATAAGCTGACAGCCTTTCATATTCTCAGAATAGGATCCCAAAACTCACTGGCAAGGTCTGCACCCTCCAGTAAGAACGGCCCCAAGACTGCACTCGCCAACTACCACATTGTTCATTATAAGGGAAAACAGGGACAGACAGCTCTGGGTGGAGTTGGAACCCAGTTTCGACAGCATTTGGGACTTTGACGTTACCCACTGGGTCATCTTACCACCTGGCAAGCCTGGGGAGGCACATCACTCCCTGTCTGTGACTGTGTGGAAAAGAGTTATACAGGCGGGGGCAGGAAGCAAAGCTGACCTTGATCAAAGCCTCTCTGGAGTCCAGTCTTCTAAAGAAAACAGAAGAAAGAACTCCAGCTTGTCTGTGCCTCCTGGAACTGCCTCTCTACAACAGTACAGGTGCAGGCAAACAGGCAGCACCAAGGCATGCTGCTAAGCCAGCGGTGTGTTTGAGCACGCGCTTACTTGCCAACAGCCCCGCAGAGAAGGCTGGGCACAAACAGAGCTCTCCAAGATGAAAGGAAAAACTGTGAAGCCTGTCTAACTTTTGCCCTGTGAGAGCATTTTTGCTCCAGAGGGCTTTTATATATTTCAAGCCATCCAGTTGTTTTTACAAACAAGACCTATGCTCAGCATCTCATTTCAAAGTGAGTCAGAGGTGTGAGCAGCAGGAGAAGGTAAAGGTTTGGTTTCGCATGCCAGGCTAACACTCATATCATTTGTTTCATTATTTGGAACCATATGCCCAACGGAAGAAACAGGGAAACAATAATACCAGCATTACTTTAGAGCAGTGCCCAAGGGACTTGTCATCTGACATTCAACGTTGCCAGAATTCCCGGAACAATGAGGACAGTTACATTCCCTAACTTTGCTTCCCTACTCAGAAAGTGGCACTCCTGCTTCGTGGAAGATAAGAGTGGCTTTTGGTTTGTGTTTTACCTTCTAGAGTAAATAAGGATTTCCCTCGAGATCTTGAAGAAAATATTGACAATATGACATGACCATACCCCTAAATACTCAAAATTCTCAGCACAGGAGAAGAAATCCTTCTTTTGATAAAAAAGTTCAATGGTGTTTCAATCTAACTTCATGTTTTGGAGATCTTCAGTTTCTAGGAGTTTCAGACTGGAAAAGCTGGTTATCATCTATCTAATTCTCTTAATTAAGAGGAGGAAATCAACAATATTCTTACTGGGCAGACATAGTAACATTTACATGTAAGCCATACACAAAAGTTCACAAGAGGAAAGAAGTAGCACACAACACAAATCCAAAATTATTTTACAGAATTGAATAATTTTCAGAATTATTTTACAGAATTTTCTGACAAAAATTTTCTGAAGCTCTTTCTTTGCATAAAGAACCACTACGATGACTTGGCATCTCTTAATTGAAGCCACCAACAGACAGGAAGGAAAACCAGAACCTGCCCTGGAAGGCACCTGCTGGGCAACACCATTTTGAACAGCAGAGAGGTGGTACATCTGCACACAAGCTGAATCCCCAGGTATGAAATAGAGGGAACAAAGACAGGTAACCTTTAGAAATGTTCTAAGCGATCCTTAAAAAGTCAGGAGGTTCACTTCCCTCACCCTTTCATAAATCCAGTAGGGGATATTATTTACTCTTTCATAACAGAGAGTATAGCAGACTTCTGGAAGGCTCCCTCAGCTTAATCTAAATCAGGTTCTGGATGTGCTTAAACACTTTCAGAAGCCAATACTTCCTATTTCTGAACCTGCAAAGATTACCAGCTGAGAAGTCCTCTTGATCCAGATGGTGTGGGGAAGGGTCACTGTTTAACAAAGAAGACACCAAAGAGGATGGAAATTAAGGATAATTACATTTGGCTGCCCTGCTTTGTTTCAGCTTTTTTTTTTTTTTNTTTGGTGTTCCAATGCATTTATTAGTCAGATAAAATTGGAACAATACCACGCATCACATAGAGGATACAAAAAAATCCTTTGTGACCCTCTGTGCACTTTTGTACCATTCATGTGTTCACTTGTTTACACTGCACCAAGTACGTCTGATATCGTACAATCATATGGAGGATAATGAGAGAAAATTCCTCTGGAGCAGGTCAAGTCTACAGTGAAAGGGGCTTTAGAAGTTTCTAGAAGATAGTATAGGTCATACAGTTAATTCAGAATTAAGATCATGATGTAGCTGACCAAGGAAAACACTGGATTATTTTTATTATTTTGCCCAAACCAGATTACTTGCCCATGCTTTGGCCTAGAAATTAGAATCATTGAAGTGCAGTGATTTGTTTGTAAACAGACTTAACACACAGCCTAAAAATAAGACTTAAAAGTAGGTGTTCCTCAACAGGCAGTTTCTAAATGAGGGAGCTTCACATACAGACTTTTTTACATCAATAAAAAAGCCCTAAGAGTAATTTCTCTCCCTTTCTGAGAGCATAGGACATTAACTCTGGCTGGTACAAGCTGTTGATTTTTAAACACCTCTGTTCTGCCTCACCAGCTTCCTGCCTTGCTGGCTCCAGCTAGAGCAACCCATCCAGAGCAACCAGAGTGCAGGGAGCCTCCAAGGCACACCAGGACCATGAAGGCACTCAAGCTGATTCTCACCTGTTTGAACTCGATCCTCTTTCCCCCTGCTGGATAGAGGCCTAAACAAGGTCATGCCCAAAGTCATCTGAAACTGTATTGCTGCAAGGCAAGCTCTGCTGATGGGAAATGGCTTTCAGCAGTTTTTCAGGCCAGAAAGAACCAGCAGACTACAGAGCCTGACCTGCTTGACAAAGGCTGCTGCAGAGAATAGCTGTCGGGAAAAGGCAACTTTCTAACCTGGAGTGAGGCCAGGGCAAGTCTGAGATCAGGGTCTCCAGCTCCTGAGAAGAATTAGGGTGTTCACAATACGGCAAACATCATTCAGTTTCTTTCCTCTCAATAAAATAAGCCAGTTCAGGTTGCCCTTGAAATTCATTTTACTAGTCTGCATGTCCCCAAGGCAACCAAGCCTCTAAATCCTTGAAATTTCCTCCGCTCCTCCCTTCAACAGTTCTGTCCGGGGAGGAGAGGCTTAACACTTCCCTGCCAGTTTCTTCTCTTTTCAATCTCTCTTTTCCCCTGGCTCCTCAGGCTAGCTAGCTCTCCCAGGTTTAAGGCCCTGGGTTCATGGCACACCTTTCAAACATTTTTTTCCCCCAAGGTAAAGTTTAAATCACAAAACAGATATTAGTCAATAAGGAAGTAGATGGGCTATTAAAAGCTATGACTTACAGGGACTAGACTGCAGCTAACTCTGTCCACTTCACCTTACAATGTTCTCTGGAAGCTCTACATTCCCTCCCAACAAAGTGGCGAGTGCTTGCAGAAGGATGGCACAGTAGCACTGTGACAAGTTCATTGCTCTCTGCACAAGTCACCTACATTACAAGCCAAGGTCTGGAGAAAGGGGGAGCATCCTCCATGACCCACCTGTCACCCCACTCAGAGGAGAAGCAAATGGACACAAAGAGCCTAGAGAAGTCAGGCAGAGCTTTAGACTATGATCCAGCTGATGAGCTGTTAAGTTGGTTTGCAACTTAATGAGAACTGTGCTCCCTCACAAAGAAAAAACACAGGAATGAATTATATTTAGTCACAGGACATAGTAGGAAGAAGAGAACAAGTAAGAGCACGAGAGTGCTTCAGAGATGAAGAATAAATCACAATTGCGAGGCCAACCAAGCCTGTGATGGAAAGATTGAGGCACAAATTTGGAGACAGAACTGAAGAGTTTGCAAACTTTCCAGTTCCAGTTCTCTATGACAGAACCCCTGCACTTCTGCAAGGAACATCAGATCTGCCCACCTCCCGTGGCTTTCACTGCCAAACAATACAGCACACATACAAATCTTACCTAAACACTAATAACTATAGCAAATTGTCACTGAAAAGCGCTACTGCTAACCCAAGGCAGAGTCCAGCTCCTACTTATTTCACAGTACCTATTTTCTAATGCCTTTGAGACCTGAGCCAAAGGTTTCTTTTTCATCTGATGGAACAACAGAGCTCTATCCACTGACACAGCACAGGAATCCAGCAAAGACAAGTGGTGCCTGAGAACTACAGTGCCCTCTTCACAGACAATTTGAGGAACAGTGCACTGCTACAGCCGTAATTCCCTCTTTTGCTAGACCCAGACCTTTTCTCTTTTGAGATAAGAAGACTAATTAAACTGTCCAATACTCTTACAACCTTTCGAGAATCTCTGGAAAGAAGGGCTATGCAAGAGCAGTGTCTTTGCTTACATGAATCTTCTAGTTGCACATGGCAAGAGGACACAAAATAACTCACAGCTGGACTGAGAGCAGAGAGGGAGCAAGGTAAGGACTGAGATAAATAGGCAGGGCAGTCCCTGAATTTTGCTACTAGCATCAATCAGGTGACACTGATCCCATTTCATTTGGGGCTGCATCAATACCTGCTTAGCCCTGAAGCACAAACTACCCTCTCAAGCAGAGATTAGGTCATCTTTTCCCATGTATCTCTTTGACCATGCAAGAGTGATGGCCTCCATTTCCTTCTGTGTAAAAAACAGGGAAAATACTCATTTAACTCAAAGAAGGTGATATAGGGAATGGAAGAAACCGGTGTTCTCTGTCAGTAAATGAGTCAGTGCACAGAGAGCAAACAGACAATCTGACACTAGACCTGGCACAAGCAGGTAGCGTTACTGGCCACGGGGACATGTGGCTGATTTGGGCTGGGTTTGTGGAGGAGAGGAAGGGGAAGACATTCACCATGCCTGATAAGCTTTGCTGCACTGGGTGGAGAGCTGCTCGCGGGGCCATGTTGAACCATGGGTGAGGAATATAGTGGTCCATGACCACACTGAAAGCAGCCAAATTAGGTGCAAGAAATATGATAACCATGGGAGGGAGCTCTTAATTTATTGCTGTCTTGGTGGGGGTTTCTGCAGCCCTCAGTGAGAGATAAAAGTAGTTTGCAAATGAAAAGTGAAAACATTTAACAGTCTGAAACTACAAAGAATAAAACTAATGCTAACTTGAGGGGGAAATTTTTCCCATCCCCCTTGCCTCCCACATTGCATCACTCATTGCAGTGAACTCAGGTGAATAATACAGACTGATGCATTTGTCTAACACATGGTTTCATACTCACTGTCATTACAGTGGAGGAAAAACCATAGAACAAATAAACCTCAAGGACTCTCTTTTAGGGAGTTCGGAGTGGAACATTTTCAGGGGTGGATATTTGCTACAGCACCTTGTAAGCTCTTTTTTCCTTGCCCCTCTCATTTAAGCCTTCATTTAAGTGCATTGTGACTCTCCTGCCATTATGGACTCACTGAGCAAATGGCTAAGAAAATACAGAAACCAACTTATAGAAAAATACTACTTCTTAGTCTGTATCTATTTGAGGGTGCAGCTGCAAGAGCACCAAGTTCCATTTCATTGCACAGGTGGGAATCAAGTGCTGTGACCAGTTTTAAGAAGTTCTAAAACACTTTGTGGAACAGGATGTGGCCCAAAATTGTCAGATTGTAGTAACTAGTGTGAAGCAAGATAATGTATCTCACCAGTGGCGTGGTTAGAAAGTGCGACAGTTCTTCATCTTCAGAGATGAAATAGAAAAGTGACTGTTCCAGAGGCTACTATAATTCTCTTTGAAGGAAGGAAAAAAATATCCTCTTCAGGAAAAAAAAAAAAAAATCCATGGATTTCTCCTGCAAAAATTCTGGAATAATCTCTTCCTAACTTCTCTGGTTTTTGGTGGGGGGAGGGTTTGTTTGGTTTTGGTTGGTTGGTTGGTTGGTTTAGGGGGGAGTTGGCTTTTTGGTTTCTTTGTTTTGTTTGTTTGGGGGGTTTTGGTTGGATGGTTTGGGGGTATTTTTGTTTGTTTTGGGGGAGCTTTCGGCTTAGGTTTGTTTTCTTTTTTTCTGGAAGCCATAGGGTTTAAAATCATAATTATAAGTCAAAATTTATCATATCTGTTTAAATTCTGTGGTAGGACCTCATGAAGGTTTGGTTACTAAAAATGTTTACAAGGATAATTATTGTTTTAAACAAATGCATTTATTAGAAATCAGCTATTTAAGGGGAAAAAGAAAGCCCAAATGAAAAACAGAAGAAAAATCCCAAGATTCTCTTTGGGAAAGTTCAAGAAGGTGATATTTTCAAAAAAAGGAATTTCACATTATTCCTGTGTCCCTTAATTTTTACCTTTTTTTTTTTAATCCACTAGCCAATTTTGACTGATGGTAAACCTAAGGCAAAAATCCCTATGAATTTTTCAAAACCTAGCATCTCAACAGCAGGAAGACTCAAGATGGTGCCTCCACTATGGGGAAAATCCAGCAGAAAAGGAATATTCAATGCAGCAGGTCTGACGGCACATGTGAGCTGGACAGCTGCAAATGTGTGGAGGGGATGCGTGGTTTCCTTTGGCACACAAAAACATATGCTGAGGAGTTAGAACAATTACTGGGTGGAGGCAAGAGAAATTAGCAGGTAAAGGATCAAAAATTGAATCCAGGCTTATTGGTTCTCCTTATTGCTCTGCTCCCTGGAAGCTGGTGCTTTATTGTGATTCTCTGTTCCTCAGCCTGCCCTTCAAATGTTCTTTAAAACAGATACTATGGCAGAAGTATTTAATGGCAGTAACAAGAACGAGTCTGTATACTTGTAAATAATAGCACCTGCTATTATGTGAGAGGCATGCAAATATCAGTGATGTGTGTTCTTGTACCTGTAACTCCCCATTTTCCCTAACAATATTAGCTCTTCAAAATATCCCCTGACTGTCATGGAGCAAAGGAATCCAAATGCATACAGATTGGCCAATGGGCTCTCTCCAAAGCATGAGGTACCACTGAGAAAACTGTCACCCACCGAGAAACATAAGTACTCGAACTACTTCGGTGTTCTGAGAAAAGCTCATATTTACCCAGAAGCAACATATTGGTTCTGATCTATTTCCAGAGCTTTAGGCACTATCCATGGTTCAGCTAAAGTAATTTATTTCTCACAAAACAGTCTTTATTCTTCTCCTGAAGACTAAAGCATAAGACTTGGTTCCCAGCCTTGATCCTACAGATACGGCACACACAGAAAAAAAGCACTAAACAAAATCTGCATTCTCTGTTTTGTGTGACAGCTGAGGAAGTGGAAAAAGAAATAACAAAAAAATAAATCCAACAAAACAAGGAAGAAAAGGGATAATCATATCATAGAATCATAAAATGGCCTGTGTTGGAAGGGACCTTAAAGATTATCTAGTCCAATCTCCCCTGTCTTGAGCAGGGACACCTTTCACCAGACCTGGCTGCTCAGAGCCCCATCCAAAATGGCCTTGAACACTTCCAGGGATGGGGCATCCACAGCTTCTCTGGGGAACATGTTCCAATGCCTCATCACCACCTGAGTAAAGAATTTCTTTCTAATATCTAAGACTACCCTCGTTCAGTTTGAAGACATTGCCCCTTATCCCATGACCACATGTCCCCGTAAAAAGTCCCTCTCCAGCTCTCTGTAAGCCCCTTTCAGGTACTGGAAGGCTGCTAGAAGGTATCTCCACATGGACTGAGAATATTCCACAAAGTCCCAAAGGTATTTAACTCCTGTTTCAGCATGTGCAATATTTAGGTACCTTCACAGAACTGAGCTGCAGTCACCTCTGTGTTTCTGTGCAGCAGTAGCATTGCACAGGGTTTAGTTACCTTCCCAGTATGGATTTCTCAAAGAACCAAAGCTCACAAGATTATAAAGATGAGGATGAGAGTATTCCCTTTGTAAATCTCGGGTGAGTGTAAAACTAAACCAAAACAAGCTCATTGACTAAACCAATACAAGATAACACTGAATGAAGAAAAGGGCAAAAACCTCTGAGCCCTCTCAAACCAAATCATTCCTGGTGTAATTTTATGTATCTGAATACTTCAAGTTGAATGACTAAGGAAAGATTTCGATTGATTTGATTTTTTACTATTATTTAAGAGCACATAATACATCAAGGGAAAATGGCAGGACCAGGGAAAAGCTGGCAGGAAAAAGCTGGCAGTGTAGTAGTGGAAACAGATGGTCTACAAGCAAAAACTCTATTATGATCAAGAGAAAGTATTGTTAATAGGGTTACATTTCTAAAGAAGGAGTTCTGCCAAAACTAGTGCAAAATAGAGTAGCTATTAAAAATGTGATTGAAGCCATCAACTTAGATTAGAAATGATTATCTCTCAGCTGAGATGTGAGCACTGAGAAGGTGTTTGCTTCTACTCCACTACAATGTTAATTAAAATACTAAACATAAAATACTATTTCAGGTACCTCTGAAATCAGAATGAAATCTACAGAGCAAAAGTGATGAAAAGCAAGGGAAGAAGAAAGGGGAATAAAATCACGGAAACATCACAGCTGGATGTCACTTGCTGGAAATTCTTCAACCAGTACTCCAAGTGTTAAGAAACAATGTAAAATCAAAATACATTAGGGTCCAATATATTCCAACTAACTTCACTTACTTACTGTGTCCTGCATAAGACACATACACAAATTGCTTCTGTAGATAATAGAGGCAGAAACTTAACCCCTGAGGGTGACAATGTCCATCCTAAAACCAGTTACCTGAGATACAGAGGTGCTTAAGCTGAGGTTCTTAAGTCCCCTCCTAAAGTCATTGAATGCCCTCATTTAGTCTTCAAAAGTGATTATGTGACCTGATTGCACAAATTCAACATTAAGGGGCTGCTAAACATTCACTGAGGATGCTCATTTCTAGGAGTGCATAAGAATTCAGTCACTCATGAAGATGTTGGCCTCTCTTTTTAAAAGCTGACTACAGGATGAGAAAATCCAGTCTTACAAACTTTTTGCCCTTGTAAGTAAACTCTTGATACTAGGCACAACTCTGCTCACTGCCTATTTCTCTTCCTTCAGCATGTCCTAGGTTACAATGTAAGATGTAACCAAAAGCATGTATTCTATCACGATCTTCATAAGCTGTTAAAACAGGTGGGGCAGTGTTTGTTATCTGCTACCATGACTCACCCTTGATAACTCCCTCCGGGTGCTGTCTCCTGTTAATGGGCCCATCAATGCCTTGCCTCGTGACTCACCAGCCCATTGTGGGATGCTCCGCCCAGGGGGAGGAGCTGAGCATTCCAAATCTGTATATAATCAGAGGTTTGGAACAGCACACACAGCCCTTACCTACGGGACTCCCGGAGGAGTAGAATTACACCACTGGGCCTTCAGGTGAAGACCAGACTCTACAGGATCACTGCTTCAATGGGACCATTTCATCTGGACTGCTACGAACACACTGACCAACAGGGTGCCAGGTTGTATCTGACTTTGTCAGTGCTTTTCCTTGTATTATTTCACTTAGTTTTAATTTTTCCCATCAATTTTTAATCCTGACTTGTGATCTCCCACTGGTTGTTTTCAAACCAATACACAGCAGAACTGCTGTCATGAAACAGGGTACATACCACAATTAGTTCAGTAAAAATTTCTTGACCATGTTAAAAGTTAAGAAAACTATTGCATTCAGCAGTTGTTCCTGCTTCAAGATAATCATTACTTACCAACAACTGAAACACACGTGTGTTATCAATATTATCCTCATGCTAGATCCAAAACACAGAACAGTACCACCTACTAAGAAGAAAATTACTCCATCTGAGCCAAAACAAGGACGCTGTCATGATTTCTCCAGACCTTTCACTGACAGCTTTTCACAAGCCCAGGCATGAGGCAGCCTGGTGTTTACCTATTCACACCAGGACCAGCCGGGTTTTTCTATAGAGCTGCAGAGGGCACACGAGAAGACTTCTGCTGTGAGGCTCAGGAAGATGATGCCAGCTNGGTGTGTTCAACCTTGCTTCTCCCAGCACAGTGATATCAGCTTTGGCCATATCAAATCACAGAGCAAACACAAGAGTTCTGACAACCTCCACTGCTCATAGCAAATAGCAGCAATACCCCTCCACAGCTATGTGCTAACGTGACCACCCATCCACACCCCCTCTGGAAAGAACCACGGTGTTCCTGTTTCCATCATCCTTTGGCTCACAGCTCCCCTTTCCAGTGGTCCATTGGTCAGCGAGGTAACTCTGAATGCCACTCTGGGTCTCTGCACTGTGGCTTAGCTAAAGGTCTCAAAATTGAAGTGCGAAATGACAGGAACGTTTCTTACACATTTCCACTACAGCACAAGAGCTCTCACTTTTTGCACCTTGAAATAAACCCAACTCACAGCACAGCAGCGTGTGCAACCACAGTGGGTTTGAGCAGGAAAAGCCGTCTCAGGGGGGCTAGTAAAGGGCTGGTGGGGGAAAGGAGGTGGCTCTCACCAGAAAAAGTATTGCCACTCAATTTTACCACTTATAGTCAGGTCCTCCATGACACCCAAAAAGGAAACAAAGAGCTCACCACTGAATGACAATATATAAACCCTGTGAGAGAGCCACTTTCGGCTCTGCCTTGACACAGAAGCCATAGCAATGAAGCTCCACACTGCAGCAGTCCTGCTCCTCTTCTGGCTTGGCATCTTCACTATGCACACAGTGAAAGGTAAGTTTGCAACTTGAGAGGAATTGCTCCACCTTACACCTGTGGTCTCATGAGCAAAATTTATTGTCACAGACAGCTGATTTATAAGATAAAACTC